>PVKM010032113.1:0-16549 GCA_004027735.1 Carollia perspicillata
AAAAAAATTAATATCATGCCTAGAATTCACTAGATGCTCAATAACTGTTCTATTTACACTGTACAGACTAAATGAAAGAATACAGTCAAAGAGTGACTTTGTCCCCAAATTGAGTGGAAACCACATAAGTGGTCCAACGTATCAGGATACCAAGCAAAGATAAAATTTAGATAATATTGCCCAGAGAGTCCAATATTTGTTACATAATTACTTTGTTAATCCCCCGGAGTTAAATATTATATTACTTCACTGGATATTGAAATTTAAACAGAGTGATTCAGTTACTAATTGCATGGGCATTCAAATGTATTTATCTTAATTTGTTTTTTGCTCAGTGAACATTTTATGTGAAACAAATTCTAGTACAAGTAGAGTTATATAGTTGAAATTTTAAAAAGATGACTACATTTGTATATTTCTTTTGTTCATTGTTTTCTTTTTCCTTTTTGCATTACAAATAGTGTAATGTGTTGTTGAAACTGGGATAGATATTAATTCTTGATTAGTTCCTTCAATATTTAGACTACTAACGTTCAATCAATGCGAAGTTAGTAAAGACTATCTTATACAATCACAGTAAATTTAATTATATCCGTTGTTGCTTGTAGATAATGTGATTGCTTATATTCAGTTTGTTATATGAAGCATTTATAAGCACTTAGCCATGCAATCAATTGTTTATGTAATAACTATCTTTCAAAAAGTAATTATTTCCACAGTGTTGGTGTGTTCTCTTGATAACAACACACAGCCTCCTTCTATATGAGTTTTGATGGTGAAAATGAAGTCTAATTTAGGAAACGGGAAATGAAGTTGGTAGACATCTGCTTTGAGATTAACTATGACAACAGTTCTTTAAAAATTTGTTCATGGGGTGTGTTTGGTGATATTGAAATACAGAAAGTTTCAGTTTGTAGAAACCACACACTTTTAACTACTTTTGCAGTAGCATATGTGTTTGTTTGGAGCGCTTAGAGATGCAGCTGGCACGTTGTTATTGATAAACTGTGTGTGAGCTAAACACAAGGCTGTCTAGGGGGGTCGACTACCTGAAAATAGACATTGTGAATGTCTTGAAATCAAATAAAAATATATCCTAATGTTAGGGTTTATTATTTTGTAGTTAAAGCAGATTCTGTTTGTGTATTATACTGTCTGCTACACACAGGTCCTAGAAATGAATAATTGGCCGTTGTCCTTAGAAATTATATCAGAGGAGCATTGTAGTGGTGATTCCCCAAACTGTAACCAGTTTGCTGGGCATGATACATTGGAGAATTCCTCTGATGAATGATTCAATGGGTCCCTGAAAAGATATCAAAGTATACAATGTGGATATTTAAAAAGTTTAGGAGGTTTTTGTGGAAACCTATCTGTTGCGTGGTAAGTGGCAATTTGTTATCTCCGGACACAGTGCAGTTGCAGAAGCATTGAAAATGAAGATTATAAATTGCAGTGATCATACATCCAAAGGACTGTCTTTAGTCCATATGATTTAATTGAATATAGGCTGAAGCACTTTTCATCTGGTTAGATGATGTCATTTTATTTTTAGCTTATGTCATTTTCAAAAGCAAACCAGTTATTTAGACTTGTTAGAGGTATCTTATGCTACTTCAGGAACTGACAGCCATTGCCTTTGACAATATTTGTCCTCATTTTTGCATCAGATTCTTAAGGTTAACTGTCCCTCAAAGGGTCTGCTCATTCTGTTCCTTGGCCGGCCCACATTAGGTTTTAGGTTTGTTGATATGATGGAAATCTTGGGGGTTGAAGGTGGCTACTAAAGCGATGCAGACCCTGTAGTTGATTATTGGGCGTAGCCGAGGTTCCCACCACAAGTTTAAGATGAAGTGAGATAGACATATTATCAGGCAATACCTGGTGAAGTCTATATTCTACATGAACCATATTGTTTACTTGTAGTAAGCTACTTAACTACTTCATTCCTCAGGGTCTTCATTTATAAAAGTATGTCTCTGTACCATTGTAAAGTGTTTTTTTAGCTCTATTCATCCCTGATTCAGAATTAGCATAGATATTACCATAGTTGGTTCACACCTGGGATTCCTCCTTTTTCTGGGACTCCAGCTAGACTGTAGTTTCCAGTTTTCCTTACATTCGGTGACTATATCACTGAGCCCTCATGATGAAATATGATTGTAAGTAATGTGTGTCCTTTTGGGCCAGGGTAGGTAACAGACAGGTATACATCCTGTTCCTCTTTATACTTCCGCTGGTGACCACAAGGATACGGAAGTGGCAGACTCACAAGATGGAGGGGACTCGGGACCCTTAATCACCACCTGGAGGAAGAGTTACACTTTGATTAAAAATACCCATTTTGAATTTAGTGAGATCAAGAAGCAATTGGGCATTGAATGTCTGTATTAAATTATTACTGTAAGTAATGATACCAAAACTGATAATTTGAGAGTATCCAATTATAAGAAAATGTGCCAATTGGAAGCCTTCTCTGTTTTACAGATAGAAAATCCCTAAAGACTCTACCAAAAAAACTGCTAGAACTAATACATTAATTCAGTAAAGTTGCAGGACACAAAATCAACAGTTGTGTATCTATGTACAACTATAACAGCAAAATATCTTGAACTGAAAAATATCGGGATATGAATAGCCTTTATGGGAAAGCATTTCAACTGTGAATAGACATGTGATTTGGAAACATAATCTTTGATGTCATTAAATAAAAAAATTTTATTATTTTCCAAAAGCTACCTTCTCTAAAATATTTAGATTCCGGAAAACCACTTATACTGTAGGGTGTTAGAAGTAGCTCTAGTCAACCTAGATGGCAGATGTGCCTAAAAGAATAAAATGAAATGCTCTAGGTTACTACCATGTACTTGTCTCATAAGTATATAAGGACTTTCCAGAAGTTATCTAACCATGTAATATGAAACTTAGAGACATTTATTGAAGTAAATACAAGGTAAATAAACATTGTACATAGGAAAATGATGCCTCAGTCTTCTTCAAAGTAGGCATCTTGGGACCTCACACAGTTCTCCTAATCGCCATCAGCTGCCCCGTCATATTTTCCTGAATCTCATCGATAGTCTGAAATCTCTTCCTTTTCAAAGGTGATTTTCGTTTTGGGAAAAGCCAGAAGTTGCAGGGCACCAAATCTGGGCTGTAGGGGGGCCTAGTCACCTGGGTGATTTGATGTTTCGTAAAAAAACTCTGCATGAGAGGTGATGCACGAGTGGGCACATTGTTGTGATGAAGTGCCCAATCACCAGTTGCCCATAGCTGCGGCCTTCTGAATCATCTGAATAGTTTCTGTTGAAGAATATTCAAGCTTAATGCAAAATTTGATGCAGATACATTGCTCTACTGGCTCGGTCATTTTGAATGTGACAGCCACACAGTACACATGCTCACTCAATAGCGTCTACCGCCCCCACTGACTAGTACAGTGAAGTCATCATTGTTCATGCATGCGCATTCCAGGCTACTCTTCTTGGTTACCATTGATGTGACACAAACCATTCTTGATATATTAGCAATGGCTGGACTTTTTTCAGACTGACCTCATGCATTTTGATTGATTTAACTATTCAATATTATTTTCAACAAACTACAGAGCAAGATTTAATGTGGTTTAGTTGGAAATTGTATTTATTACATAGCAGAGTCTAACTAGCAATGTGAAGAAGTATTTCCAAAATGCTGACTCCAGTAACATCTACAGAAGGTATTCAAAGAGGCTGAAGATTATACTTGTATATTACTTTACCAAGGGGAAAGGAGACCCGAAGTCTATATTAAAAAAAAGTGTGCAAACAATGTTTGCAGATGATACTAAGGATGAGCCTCATAGATGAAGATAAATAAATATTCAGGAAATGTAAAGAAGTTATCATGGTAATTTTTTCCTATTGTGAAAAATGAAAACTCTTAGATGGAAATCCAATTTAAAATACATTTATTTTCCTGTGCAAAATTGGAAAGGGATATGTGGATTATTTGTAATGTTGCTTTAAAAGGAGACTTAAAAGAAGGAATTCCAAGACAGCCATAAAAATAAGAGTTTGATTAAAAATATTGAGTAGAATGTGGAGAAAAAAGAAATTTTGTATTTTAAAAAATTCTTGAAACGGGCCAGAGAAGAAATATGATGGACCTGTCAGAAACTGGAGCTAGAACAGGTAGTGTAGATTTTGTTTTAATTCTAGTACCCTATCTTCAAAAGAAACTAAGTTCATATACATATATATACACATTTGAGTCAAACTGACAACAATAGCCAGGAAGCAAATTCTCAGCAGACTGAGAAAATGCTCTAGAGCATGGCAGTTTCCCGCTCTATTTTATACATTACACTCAAAGGAGGAGGTATAAGGAAGGCTACATGAAATTCATTGGTGGACATTGGAGAGGTGGGGGAAAGCAATGTGGGGAAATCTTTGAGAGGAAATAAAGAGTAAAATGGAAAGACACATACTTGTTTTACATTGCTGGGTATAGGCTAGTTAACAATTAATATTTATAGCACACAGAAATGGTATTTGTGCAACAAGATAACAATGAGGAGTTCAGTGGTTTCTGGCTATAGTGGGACATTGTGCTCCTAGGGGTCTGGAAAGAAGGGGAATTACTCTGACATCCCAGAGGCATGTTATTATAGATGCAAAAGGCAACAGAAAGGCTCAAAATAAAGATGGACCTTTGTCAAGGAAGATATCAGCCTAGGACCTGACTCTTGCCATGACTCGCTTTTAGTTAGAAAGTTTCATTTCATACCATTCTACGTGGATACTTTCAGTCTCTGAGTTTCTAAGACCTATTTTGCAGGCCTCCCCTGAGAGTGCCAGGTATAGTATGTGGCTGCTTTTTCGTCCACAGGTGTGTACTCTCACTCTCACTCCCTGTCTCTCTTAGCCATCTGCCATATCATGAGGAGCAAAGCATTGTGGAGAGGACCATGTAGCAGAGAAAGGAGGCCTCTGCTAAGAACAGTGTGAGTGAGGTTAGAAGAGGATGCTAAGACCCCAGTTGAGCCTTCTGATGGCTGCAGCCTCAGCCAATAGCTTGACTGAAACTTCATGAGCTATTATGAGCCAGAGCCACCTGGCTAAGCAGCTCAGAGTTCCTACATTGCATTTAGGTCATTCTTCCCAGTTGTATTAATACCAAATTTTTGTTGCTTTTGTTTTTATTTATTTTTTATTTTTTCATTGTTTATTTTCCATTACCATTTAGGCTCCGTATACTCTCTACCTCTCAGCAATCACCACACTGTTGTCCATGTCCATCAGTACTTTTCCCTCTTTGCTCAGTCCCTCCACCCCCACATCTATAGCCCCCACTAGCTGTTATCCACCTATGTTCTTGTTTTTATGAATGCCCTCCACCTATGTTCTTGTTTTTAATGGCATTCATTGTTTCTAGTTACTAGCACACATGGTTTTTAAAGGCTGCAGTTTAGAGTCGGCCTCAACTGTAGAAAAAGGTTTTCCATTGCCTGTAATTTCAAAATAGGAAAGTCTGACAAGTAGACCAGAGAAAATATGAGGCAGAAGAGAGTTGTGATATGTCAGTGATGCAGGGAAGTTAAGGGAAGGTGAAAGAGTGTGATGCATTAGCCGAGAAGGTGTTGAGAATGGACCCTTACCTCAGACAGATAATAGCCTTCTGTCTGTTAAAGCAGGAGCTGAAACCTGTTTCCTTGGTTACAGAGGACTTGATGCTCAATAGTCAAAAGTAAAATGATTTCAAGTGTGTTTGTTTCATAGCTGAGTGGGCTAAGAGAAAATATCAGCTTTCCTTATCCTAATGTATTCTCTTTATATGACTCTGGTGATGTCAAGCTTAGCATATTATCTGGCTTGAATCACTGAAACTCAACAGCTGAAGATATTGGAAAATGTGGTGTGTTTCATGTGACCTAGATATAAAAATTCAAAAGAATGACTGAAAAATAATTCATGGGAAGCATTTATAAGATTAATATAAATTCTTCAGTCACATTATCACTGTGATAGTTCATAAAAGATATTTAAAAATCTGTATCAAGGATATTGGCATGAAATGAATGAGAACTTTAGATCTGAACTGAATGGTTTATTGAAATAGAAAAAGGGAGAAATTAGAAAAATATTACAAAGTAATGACAGATCATATGCATTTTTAACTCTGTTGTGGCAAGTATTGCAGTAACTATACCCTGTGAGATGCACTGTGTATTTGGGAAGTCTTCCCAGACTCCCTTAATACAGTTCATTGACGGACCACCTTTATTTCCATGTACATACTGTCAGACTTTGTGTGGCATTGTGATCATTGGTTTTGTGCCTGTCTCTGATCATATCTGTCATAATATTATCAGCTAGCAAGAACTAAGTATTATTTGTATATATTTTTAGAAAAGTATAGTTGGCATATAATATCATGTTCATTTTAGGTACGATTCAAAAGCTATATAGCTTATTAAGTGGTCACAATGGTAGGTCTGGTAACCGTCTGTTGCAGGACGAAGTTGTCACAGTATTACTGACTGTATTTGCCGTGCTGAACATTCCATCCCTGTGATCTTTATTTTATGACTGGAAGTTTAAACTTCTTAATCACTACCATCTTTTTCACCCATCCCCTTCCCCTTGTGGCTACCATCAGTTGAGTCTCTGTATCAGGAGTCTGTTTCTCTTTTGTCTTGTGTGTTTTGTTTTCTAGAATCTAGATGTAAGTGAACTTATGTAATATTTGCTCTCCTTCACTAGACTTGTGTCATGTAGCATAATGCCCTCTACGTTGGTCCGTGCTGCTGCGAACGGTACGACTTCAGTCTTTCACGGCTGGGCAACACTGCATGTGTCATGGACGGACACCTGGTTTGCTTCCATATCTTGGTTATTATAAAAACTGCTGCAGTAAACGTGGGGATGAATATATCCTTTTGAATTAGGGTTTTTGTTTCCCAGAAGTAGAATTGCTAGGTTGCTTCGTGCATGTATTTTAAATTTTTTTCAGGGACATTCATACTGTTTTCCACAGTGGCTGCCCCAATTTACAATCCCCACAACAGCGCAGGAAGTTTCTCTTTTCTCCACATCCTTGCCAACACTTATGTTTGTTGATTTATTGGTGATGGCCATTCTGACAGCTGTGAAGCCATAGTGATTTTGATTTGCATTTCCTTGATGACTAGTGATATTGATCATCTTTTCGTATGTCTGTCGGCCATCTGTATGTCTTCTTTGGAGAAATGTCTATTTAGGTCTTCCCATTTTTTAAAAATTCGTTTGCTTTTTATGTTGAGTTGTGTGAGTTCTTTATATATTTTGGGTACTAACCACTTATAAGATATATCACTTGCAAATATTCTCCCCCGTTCGGCAAGTTGCCTTTTTCTTTGTTGATGCTTGCCTATGCCGGGCAAAAGCATCTTCTTTGTATCACGTCATGTGTGCTTTGCTTGGTACATATTAGGACATCAGCACAATATGAGACAATTGAAAGAAATAAAAAAGAGAGAACTTAGAAAAGATAGTGATTTATTAATATATATTTCAAATATATATCACTGCTGTTTGAGACGGCAATCATTAAGTAGTACAAACTTACAATGGCAGGGAAGTAAATGTTTGATAATATTTTTAATATTTAAACGAAGAAAGAAAGTAATCATTTATTGCATTTCCTAACAATACAAATCATTTTAAAAGTCAGAATTACCATAAGGATGCTAAACATGGAATATGCCACACTAATTTGACTGCGCATGTTGTTTTACAAGTCACTTAAATCTTTTGCAAAAAAACTACTTTTATGAAATTTTAAAATAGAATTTAAAACCATTTATTTACACTTTTCAGGATGTTTTAAACTATTCAACTCATTCCTTCCTTACATATAATAAAGTATTTATTCATTTATACAAATTTATAGCATGCCAATTATGTGTCTGGCATATTTTAAGTACATAATCTTGAAAACTGAGTGCCTGGTATGGAAAACTTTCTGTATTCATAGATCTTACATTTTAGTGATGGGAGATATAAAATTAAAGTAAGCATAAAATTAAGAGTTCTTGTTGGGACATATTACATTTAAGAAGTCTAGTAGATTGACACGGGAATGTTGAGAAGCAGGAATATATATTGAGAGATTAGGGTGAGATCAGAGCTGGAGATAAAGAATTGGTATGTAGATAAATGATGGTAATAATGCCCTGGTGTTGGATAAAATCGCCTGCAGAGATCATGTCAAAAAGAAGAATAAGGGATAGGAGAAGAAAGATCAGGACAGATCCATGGAAAGAAATGTCAGTATTTGGAGGCCAGGCAGAGCAGAAACAAAATAGTGCATGAAAGAGACCGTGAGGTGGGATGATGCCGAGAAAACCAAAAGGGGAAAAAAGGCTGTATTTTGCCATGTATAATGTGTATGTTTTTGTGCAAATTTTTGAGGGACAAATAAGGATGTGCATTATACATGGGTAGTACCTGAAACAACTTGTAGCTGTCTTTTATTTCATAATTATTTGTTACATAAAATGTCTTATACCATAATGCATTGAAAAATAAATACTAAGATCCCTTTATAATATGAAAAACAAATATCTAATTATAAATAGAAAATATAATTAAAAATTGAAACAAAATATTTTCTTGGAAGTTTGGTGAAAAACATGGGTGTACCTTATACTCGGGAAACTATGGTACTTCAATAAGAAGAGAGTAATCTGTTTTGTGAGAGGCAGAGAGAACACAGACAGAGAATTAACCAGCATTGGGTTTGAGAAGATGATGGTCATCGGTGACCCATGAGTTCTTCCTGCAGTTGGTAATAGCAGTAGTAATACCACTCTTAATAACATACAGCCATACACTACTTAGGTTCAGACACTGTTCTAAGTGCTTAGCAGGTATTAAGCAATTTAATGTAGTATATAAAACCATCCCATGGGATTGATGATTGCAATCAGATGGACCTGAAAGAAAATGGGTGGTAGTTGTAACATCTATGGCTATATTAAAGGAAAAAAAGTACCCCCAAACTTAGTGGCTTAAAAACAGCATC
This sequence comes from Carollia perspicillata, assembly GCA_004027735.1. Lineage (NCBI taxonomy): Eukaryota > Metazoa > Chordata > Mammalia > Chiroptera > Phyllostomidae > Carollia > Carollia perspicillata. Next base: position 9,046 of record PVKM010032113.1, read on the forward strand.
CATGTTTTATCTCGCCATTCCTATAGATCAGGAATTCAGAAGTATTCAGTTGGCTGGTTCTTCCTCAGGGAGACCTGCTACAGGAAGGAGCGGTTAAGACATTGAATGAGGCAGGGGCGGCAGGGCAGGGGGCTGCAGTGAGCCTGCAAGACGTTCTTATAAGACAGCTCAGTTGGAAGGCTGTTGGCAGGAGGGCGCAGTTCCGGGTAAGACGAGTAAGACTTTCCATAGGGTGGTCCCAACACTGCAGCAGGTATTCCTGCAGAGCAAGAGATCCAATGAGGACAGAGCTCTGATTCACTTTATGACACTCTCAGAAATTGTACGGTATCACTTCTGTTTTCTGTTCATTGAAAGTATGTCAAAAAGGGAATTCCTAAGGAAATTTGTGTTTCACCTTTTGAAGCAAAGGTCAAAGAGTTTGTGGACATATTTTAAGCCACTGCTTCAGTGGTATGGGAGTGGTGAGTGCAGTTGTAGACAATTATTTTGAGAATTTTCTTTTGAGCAGGGAAGCAGAGAGATGGCAGTAACTGAAATGAGATGTGGTAAAAAAAGGATTGTATTTTCATTTTAAGGACTGTATTAACACATATTTTGTGTTTGTAGGAATGGGAAATCAACATAAAGTTGAGAAAAGAGGAAACGTTGTAGAGACCTTGAGTAGGTTTGGTGTGGAAAGGGATCCACACAGAAAGGACAGAGTGGGGATGCTGCTTCCGTGCAGTCAGAGGGAGGGTCGAGCCTGGGGTATGGAGACAGGTGTAGTGGCGTATGTTAGGGTGGGGGAGTGGGGCAGTGCTTTCTGGAGTAGGCTGTTTTCCCTGGGAAGAAGAAGGGAGTATAGCAGTGCAAAATGAAGGGTCAGGAGGACGGTGCCAGGGATTTAACAAACAAAAAGAGAAATGATGGCTTAGTTCACGGAGTAGGAAAATTAATTTACTGTGGAAGGTGTAGTAGGATTGACTGCTTTATAGCGAGTGCTCATCAATATAAGTGGGCCAGTCAGGACTTACATTATGGGATTATGACTTTCTTAAGATAGACCGTTATTACCACACAGCCGAATCATTACAATAGTTACCCAACTGCCTTTTCTCCCCCCCACCCCAGGTTTCCCACGTGACCGCCACATCAGTCTTCTCATAACACCTTTCTGCATAAGGTGCGCTAGGTGAAATTAAGTCCTAGGTCAAAAACTTTAATTGTTTCTCCTTGATCTTGAAGGCCAAGGGGTTAGATTTTGATTGCTAAGACTTATAATATGTTGTTGGATTGTGTCTCTGACTACAGTAAATAATAGCATGTTTTCCATTAGGCAGTAACTGTTTTGTATTTTAATGACAGCCAGAGGGGTAGGAGAAAGGAAATCATTAATTAGTAGTATTTCAGAGGTAAGGGAAGAGGCTCATAAGTCCACTAATAATTATATTTAAAAAGAACTAGAAAAAAGCTAGACATAATGGTTCTCAATTATGACTAATTCTTAGCATCATCTGGGGAACTTCTGAAAAAAAAAAGAACAGCAATACCTTGGTTGTGATCCGTTTAATTAAATCAGATTACCTAAGGAGGGGGAGGTAAAGATCCCTGATGACTGCCATACATGTTAACTAAAGACATCTACTGACAAACAGTGATTTGACTGTCTCCGTGTGTCATATATTGTATGCAACAGGACAAGCATAAATGGGGTAATATTAAACCTCATGTGGCACTTAAACTTAGTACTTTTACTACAAGAGCACAAGGGATATGAACTAGCTCTGTGTGGTACATTGCAAATAAGCAATTACTTTTAGAAATTTCTCTTAACCCTGTATGTACTCTCCTTTGTGATTTGTCTTTGCTGATCTTCTCTCAAGAGATTCAGTCTATTTCTCCACTTCGGTAATTTGGGCTAACCTTTGATTTGCTTTAAACAATAGACTATGGTAGTAATAATACATCAGAATCTCTGAACCTAGGCCTTGAGAGACCTTGCAGCTTTTGTTCTCATTTCCTTGCCTTTCTGAGACCACACTGTGTATCTCCCAGGATATTCTTCTATGGGAGAGAGACCATGTGGAGAGAGAGAGACCACGCTCATAGCCAGTACCACCCTCCAGACATATGAATGGAGCCATTTTGGCCAATCCGGCCTCATCTGAGCCACCTGCTGACTGACTGCAGACACAGCAATGACCTGAGGCCAGACGAGCAGAGGAACCTTCCATCACTGCCCAGACCGACTAGCCAATCCACGGAACTGTACACAAATAAAATAGTTATTTCAGCCACCAAGTTTGCAGCAGTTGTTTGCAGCAGTAGATCACTCGTGCACCATATAAGAAACCATTACCAATCTGCAGATGTAATTAAATAACCAGTCAGTTGCAAATCCTTCCATGAATTGCTACTGTTGATATTTCCTGCAAAATTGACTTTCACATCTCCACTGACCAGCCTAACCTTATATCAATACTGTATCTAAAACATTGAGTATTTTTAGGCTACTTCTTAGAACTATTTTGTCTTTCCTTTTGATGCATTTTTCTCATGATTTGTTCCACCAGCTTTATTTCCCTCCTGTTATTTTTTTATATGTGAATAAAAGAAGGTAGCCAGAGTTGGCCACTCCTGCTACTGCTGTCATCACTGCCACGACAGGAACATAAACAAACACCTCCATTGAGCTTTCTTTATGTCAGAGCCCTTCCATGAGCTGGGCCTTCAGCATCTCATTTCATTATGATACTCAATAACATGGGCACACTAATATCATGTCTTAAAGAAGAGGAAACCAAGGCTCAGAGTGGATAAATTTACTTGCTCAAGGCCACACAACTAGTAGGTGGCTGAAAAGTGACTTGAAGTAGATTTGATTAAACCCATGCCCTATTTTCCTAACTAGTTTTGAAAGGCATTTAGTTCTCCATAAAAAGCACTTTCATGGCATGATCTCCAAATGTCTTGTGAGTGACTGAAAGATAGAGAATGTCGGACCACTCCTTTATATAGGAAAAGAAAATTAATATTCTTTCAGCACCTGTTATTGTGCCAGGCAGTTACACACACACACACACACACATTATAAAATATATAATATATCATATATTATGCAATACACTATATAATATATAAATATATATCATAAAATATATTATGCTATAAAATGCATATTATATAATATATTTATATTTTATATAATATATATTATATGTATATATAAGAGTGTATATATATACACTGAGTGTATATATATACACTGAGCATTAGTGTAATATTATCTATATGTATATATATATATATATATAATCTCACGTAATCCTCATGGTCATCCCACATGGTATGCATCATTTCTATTTTTATGACACATAAAACAGGAAGACAAGCCATTCTCCAAAGGTTGTACACCCAGGAAGTGGTAAGACTGTGCAACACTAACTCAGGTCTGTGGGGCTCTGAACCTCAAAATCTTTCTATTATTCTATGTTGCCTTTTTTAAAATTGTATATCTATTGACAACTTCATTTTATTTCTCAGAGCCCTGGCTCTTCCTCACAGCATCAACTGCTAGCCACTATTACATCCTTTAGGCTCTTCTCTTAAATGTCAGCTCTTCAGGGAGGCCTTTCCTGATCTCCTGTATTATCCTGGTTTCTTCTGTTACATACACCAAGGCACTTGTCCTTTCCTTTATGCCACACTCCTCATACTTAAAACCTTTTCCATTTCCGTCTGTCTCACTGAATTAGAATCTCCATGAAGATGAGGACATTTTGTCTTGTGCACAGTGAAAACCTCGCTCCCAGCAGAGGGCTGGTGCAGAGCAGTCACCCAATAAATAGTTTGTGAATTAATGTACACACTTTTGGACTATGGGCAGGCCTGGTGGATGACATCTGTGCATTGAAATTGAATATAACTGACAATATCATAGGATAGTAAGAAAGTCTTGATAATAAGAGACAAATAAATACAGATTTGTGATGGGACAATACTTTCAAGACATAAAAGCCATGTTGATGTGAAATTGTGTTTCATTAAAAGCCCTCCATGGAATCCACAGAAATATTATAGTTGGCCATCATTTTGCTTCTCATGCTATCAAAGTGCATATTTTAGGCCAATTGCTCTCAAGGAATCCAGCATTGACTATAAGTTTATTTTCAGGGACCCTTATCAGCAGCAGAAGATAGAAAATATAGTAGAAAAAATAAGGCATTGATATGATATTGTAGTTTTTAAAAGGAAAGAATTAAGGAAAAGTGTATAAAAGTAGCTCCCCTGTTCCAGTTAAGGAAAGGAAATCTGATATTAAGATGATTAAATAATTTTTATCATTTTAGCTATCATTTATCATTTTCTGTTATCATTTCTTTTTATCACTTTGAATTCTTTTTGTGAAATAGCAGTATTTAAATGAATAGGTGAGATTTATATCTCTTCATGTCTTAACTATTAATTCTGATAATTAATAAGGTGAATAAGTTTTCTTTTGGAAGAGGTAACCCACAAACATGTAACTTGGAACTAGGTAGAGAAAAAATACAGTGGTTTTATTATTCAGATTCATACTACAACATTAATACTACATAAAACCAATCATAAGACATTTTAATACACTCAGAAGTAATTATTTCAAATAAATACATAAGCATGAAAATATAATCTATGCAAATCTATGTAAATGGGTAGTTACAGTGAATTCGTACATGACATTACTGAATGGATTGCTCACAGTTTCATTTCATAGACTAAAGACCTGGGTTATCACGAAAAAGTCTTTTGCTCTATTTCAGTTGCTTTAGGATGTTAATATGGTCCAAGACGATCCACTTCTCATTAATCATAATAATTAGGGGTAGATTTACTGAGCATTAGTGTAATTTTCAATCATGCTAATAGTTGTGCGATCCTCTGTTCATTAATATAAATGAGGTAAATTAAAACTATGACATTATAAAGAAGAGGCAGAAGCTGCAGGAACTTTCGTGGATCCTCCCTAAACCCCATTAATTTAATTGTAATATGTTGTTTCTCAATACTGATTTTCACTCTATTTTCCATTGTTAATGGTTCTCCAGACTGGTTAATGAGCATGCTAACCTCTTCATTTAAGTGACTGCTGTGGTGTGGTCTAAATCATACATACTTAGCTTGTCTCATTACCTTTAACTCCTTCTCACCTCTTCGGTCAACAAACATTTATGGATTAATCACTCATGGAATTTGAAATTTGATATATCAGCACAATAAAAAAGAATGATGAGACATTCAGTCTTCTGGGAGTTCACAATCCAAAATTCATTGTGGATTAAATTGATATTATTATGAAAAATATAAAAGCAATTTCAAAGTAAAAATCTTTCTCTTCATGATGTCCTTAAAATTTAATTTATATTTGAAAGATGTCAAAATAAATTCCCTTCTTCATCTCTCATATTTGTTCGGAAAGTCCCAGTGAGGACTTTCCTGAAAACACAGACAAAATTCCATCCCCCTTTAATGATCTTAATCTCAGCTTTTTTTTTTCTGATAGCTCTTACATTTTAGAGTCGATATTTGTTTTTGTGATTATTGCTCTACTTTTCTTCTGGATTATAAGCAAATTGATGGCAGCAACCATCGCTGTGTCATACTGTTTGATACATTCTATTTTTTATTGTTATTCCAGCTCGGTTGTCTCTATTTTCCTCCCACCACTTCCCCCGACCCCACCCACCCCTACCTCCCACCCTCAATCCTTTCCCCCTTCCCTTTTGTCCGTGGGTCCTTTATATGTGTTCCTTGATGACCCTTCCCCTTGTTCCCCATTATCTACCTCCCACTCCCCTCTGGTTACTGTCAGTTCCTTATTTCAATGTCTCTGGTTATATTTTGCTTGCTTGCTTGTTTGTTTTGTTGATTAGGTTCCACTTATATGTGAGGTCATATGATATTTGTCTTTTATCACCTGGCTTGTTCACTTAGCATAATGCTCTCTAGTTTATCCATGCTGTTGTGAAGGATAGGAGTTCCTTCTTTCTTTCTGCTACGTAATATTCCTTTGTGTGACTGTACCATAGTTTTTTGATCCACTCATTTACTGATGGGCACTTAGGTTGCTTCCAACACTTTGCTATTGTAGGGATATTTTATTTACTTTTTAAATATTTTATTTATTTACTTTTAGAGAGAGGGGAAGGGGGGAGGAAAGGGAGTGTAATAGCAATGTGTGGAATTGGTGTTGCAGGATTCTTAGACTATAATCCATACATTCGGATGCTCAATTAATATTTAATGGTGATTAAATGAATGATCCACTGTATATGTGGTGTTTAGTCAAATAATAAATTATAGTTGCATTTGCTTGAACTTAGAATTGAATATGACCACATTGTCCTTTTGTATAAAAGAAAATCTTGGATTGGACCTTAGAAGGTTATTCCATTTCGTCATAATTTCTTAAAACTATGGTAACTTTTGATAATTTATAGCAGAATATTTTTATATTATATGCAGTACAAGAAGCAGTTGAGCCTACAGATTGTATTTGAGTCATACTCACAATGATCCGTTTTAGTACAAGTCCAGTTAGTTTAGGATGTCTTCTTGTATGTATTTGCTTGCATTTCTGGTAAAGAGCTATAAGTGAGTAGCATTCCCTACGTGTTTGCCTTTATTCAGTGACTAAACTACTGCTGATTATACAAGCAGCTGCTTAAGCTGAAAATGACTGTTTATTTTAGTTGATTAGAATGTGATACTAATAAGACCCAGGCTTTATGTGTGTGCCAATTAGATTTGCTTTACTCTGTAGAACACAAGTGTGTGGGTAACGACAAACTCCACCCTTGGTCTTAGGGATATCACCAACATGCACTTACCAAATGTCAGGTCAGTGGTATAGCCTTCAGGGAAGTGAAGCAAGTTACTGAGCAAGGCCCCCAGAAAGTCACTGTGTGACACCAAAATGTTTTTAATTCTTTTTTGTCCCATTGAGGATGTAAGAACAAGTAGACAGGAAAACCCAGCTTTTACGTTTCTCACTTCAGTGGAACTCCAGGACGTGGCACGTGTCCTTGGAGTGTCTGTCAGATGCTGCTTTCCTTTGTTGGGGCACTTACTCTAGTACCAAGCTGTGAAAATCACCGAAATATTGAGGCAGCAATTCAGAAAACATAGGCATGCATTAGATTGGAAGCAATTTTATAGACTGCACATTGGAATATTAGACCAAATAAGATGTAAAGAAATTGCAGTTTTAATCTCCCCTAGCATAAGCTTCTGAGTAGACAATCTGTTTTATTGTTCTTTCAGAATCTTTATGCTTTCACCAAATTATGGCCAAAAACACAAAAGCAGAGGCTGAGGTCCACATGGTCAGGGACCACGCCAGTTGTTTTCATTTCTTCATTCCCGGGACTCGGGACAGCTCGGGAACATACAGGCGGTCGATAAATATTTGTTGAGCAAAATAGCTGAATTACAATACTGTCTCCTTTTCAAATGAGATAGCTGATAGAGCACAATGTAAAGG
>PVKM010032114.1:0-16540 GCA_004027735.1 Carollia perspicillata
ATGGGACTTAGAGAGAAAGCAATGTGGAAAGATGGCTCGACTCTCAGTCAAAGCACGACTTAAGGGCCTTCTGCAGACAAACTGCACTGACGAGGCTGATGGTCCTTCTGCTGCAGCGCGCCCCCGCACACCTCTCCAAACAGAGCCAGGGCCAGCCGGGCCCTCCACTGGGCACCGGACACGGACCGGCTCACTGAGCCCTTACAGAAGCCCAGCGAGGTCGGCATTTGTCGCTGCCACTGTTTTTGTAGTTATTACCACTGCCACCGCTCCTACTACTTTTATTGCACTCATTTTACCAGTGAGGACACTGAGGCTTGGAGAAGAAAGATGTAAAATATAATGAGAGAAATCGATTTTGAAAAAGTCAAAGTGGTCCTTTATGTACAGTCATAAAACTAGTAACTGGCAGAGTGGAAGCAGCTCGAGTTCGTGCTTTTTCTATTATGCTACCCGGAGGAACTGGCGTTCTTTCTCTTGGACTTGAGATTAATGGACTGAGGACCGCAGAGGGGGTTCTGCCATAGTTTTCTCGCCTCTGCCAGCTGAGTGATCAGAGGCTGCAACTTAAAATGGCAGGAAGGCGGGGAGCGTGCCGGCGGGGCCTGCCGCCAGGGGATGGAAAAGGTAGACAGGGATTGGCCTGAAGGTTCAAAGCAAATTCAACAAGGCCTTCTCTCGCCAGCCCCTAAATCTCTGGACACAGCTGGTTGATTTGGTCTGTGATTATTATTGTTTTTGGGTAGTTAGTATAACCACTTTTGTGTTTAATTCCACTTTTAGATGCACAGTGGATAGATGTGCCAGTTGTGATGCCAGCTAGCACCACAGTGCCTGCTTTCATTTTAAAGCGCAAAGAACTGCATTAAAAAACCCAGAGTAGCTAGAGTGGCCTGCATTTGAGGTCCTGTTCCTGTTGGGGATACCACAGACACCCAAGCATGACGAGCTCCCTTTCCACTTTGTTTTTGCACAGAAATGGTAAACACACACACACACACACGTGCACACACACACACACACACACTGGGGGCAATTACCAGTAGTCAAGAAAAAGATGAGCTTGTTTCTCAGAGATTCCCTTGCCCTGAATGGACCTGGATGGGTGTGTGTGGGGGGGTAGTGGTGGCGGCGGGATATGATAATATATCTAATTAAAGACCTTTTTAGTTTCACTTACAAGGACAGTTTACTAATAGATAGTTGGGTAACCAGATGTACATATAAGTGTAAGAAAGATATTTACCAAGAACACGCATAAGATTATTCATAAATTTGATGTCAGACAGATCAACAGAACCCAGGCTTTTCTCTCCTTTGGGTCCTTATCCTAGACTGTGTAATTGCCACTGTGCTTTCTAGATTCCTGACTTATTTTAGGACACCAGTATTGGTCTATTTTATAAACATCGCTCAGTATTTTCATCAGGACAGAGCTGTGTGTGTGCCCACAGCTGCTTAATTGCTCAAAGCTTATAGTTTCTCATATTGTATATATAGGGGATTAGGCTTTTTAAAAGCTGGTTTGCTTTGATAACTAATTCCTCTTACTCTGGGGCCACCGTGAATCATTGATAGAGCCCTGAGCTCCAGGCACCGGTGTTTGGAGGTGTGGCAGGAGCAGGGCGTGTCCCAGAGAGTGCTGCACTGTGAGGCCTTCCCTTGGGACCGGCCCTGCCCAGGGCATCAGGGCACTGAGGGGCTCTCCCCTCTTGGAAGATTGGCCCAGCCTGCTCTGCATGCGTGTGAGCCACTGACTTCCATTTTATTTGAAACATCTCTGCCAGAGCAGCATAGAAAAGATTTATCCCGAAGTCCAGTATAGTTACAATTTTGCCCTCTGAGAGGGGACTGTAAATCAGGTGGACTTCTAGAGGGCTAAAAAATGCACTTGCTCTCGGAATGTATTTCCAAGGAGGAGGCAGCAGGTGCTCTGAGGACGGAGGCCCAGCTATTCTCCTGCCCTGTCCTGCCAACTCTTAGAAATCTTTAAAAAAAGTGTAGAGTGGAATGTGGAAAATCTTACTGCTTTCAAAGGAAAATGTTGATTTTTTTTCTCTTAAAGTTATTCTCTCCGTTGGCAGTGAAGGGAACCATATAGTAGAAAGTGGTAGTTATGGCAAAAGGAAACAGTTCCAATAGAACTGCGTTAGGTTCATTGTGTTGCTTCCCTGTGTCCTCACAGTCCTAGCCGACAGGTAGGCTAGAGCTATCAGGAGTAACACCTCCCCTCCCCGCTGCCCTCCGTCCCTTCTAAAGGATGCCGAGGTAGCACAGGCCTCAGGAGAGCAGAGCAGCAGCTTCTGGCGGTGGCCCCTGCTCTGCCGTTTCCATCAGGGATGCTGCCAGCTGCTGCAGCACTTCCTGCAACCAGCTCTTCCAGCAGGACGGACACATCTGCGCAGGCCAGCTCTGTTGTTTCACGGCTGCACGGTGAGCGAATGCCACCTCGCTCCTCCCCTCCCCTTTCTTTTGAGTTAGAAGGAAGAACCATTTATCATTCTACCAATTCTTTCAACTTTTAAATAACTGCTGTGCTTAGAGGAGACCTTGTAGTCTGCTCAGCAAACTTCGCGTGCCTCCCAAGTCTCAAGTGCTTTGTTAGCTGCTGAGGCACAGAAAGGGAGGCTTTGGAGTTAGTGCAAACAATGAGTTTTTCCCACCCTCAATAACATGGTTGCTTCCTAATGTGTTAATTGACATAATTGAACAGGCATCTATTGAGAACTCGAGAAACCATTCCAGGTGTTAGATATAGAACAATGATCCAAACAGGCAAAAACCCTTGTCCTCATGGAGCTTACGTACCTAGTGGGGAGAGACAGACCAGAAACAAACAAACAAAATAATGGAAATTTTAGCCAGTTCAATGGGAAAAGAGCAAAGGGGTTAGTGATTGTTAGTGGAGAATATACATTATAAGGTAACACGATTAGGGAAGTACTCGCTAGAAAGATACTTACAGCAAATTTGAGCAAAGATTTGGAGGAGGTGAGGTGAGTAGATATCTAGAAGAATGAGCATTTCAGGAAGAGGGGAACGTAAGTGCAAAGGTCCTGAGGTAATGGGTTGCCTGAAGTGCTCAAGCAATAGCGTCAGCATGTCAGGTGACTTGCTAGAGTGGAGAGTCGGAGTTAATTGGTGGGGAGGGCAACAGGACATGAATGGGGTTCCATACAGCCTTGTAGGCCATCGTAAGGTTTTTCACTCTGAGCGAGATGGAGCCACTAGAGGGTTTGAGCAGTGCAATGATATGATCTGAAGGGTGTTTTAGCAGGACCGCTCTGGCTGCCGTGTTGAGTGAGAATAGACTGTTTGGTAAGAGTGCATTTGGGGATACTTGTTGCTGGCTATTATACTCATTGAGGCAAGAGAGGATGGTGGCTATGAGCTGATTTTAGAAGGAAGGACCCGTGGGAGGGAAATTAAGAATGATTTTGTGATATTCTTTCAATTTGTTACTTTTGGGGAAGAGAGATGATAAAGACATATCAGTGGAACATTGTGTCATAACCTAACAGTAAAGATGATTACGTCTACATAACAGTAAAAGCTGCATCTTAAAACACAGAGCAACCCCCAAAATATCTAAAGAAAGTTCTTTGTACTGTGAATGACTGTTCTTGAAAAATCACTGTCTCAAAAGCCTGGGTCCCTGTTCTCAACGTACTCTCTTGATTTTGATCTCATCCTTTTCGTTCCCCAGATGGTGTGTTTTTTAGGATAATAGGTTTTGAGGGTCTTACTACCTTTTGCAAAAGTGTTCCTCATAGCCAAACTAGTATTTCAGAGAAATTTGGTTGCATCTGGGCTTTTGTAGTCAATAAATGTGTTCTGCGTAAACTGATGTTTGATTAACTACACTGCAGATTAAGTGTGAGCAAGGAGCTTGATACTTAGAGCAACTTTTTTCTGCAAAGAAAAGAATCACTTTAAAATGTTTTGTGATTTGGATATTCATATTGGTTTTGCCTGAGGTTTTTCCCATCTTGCTTTGGGAATTTAAAGTTATAAATAGACGGACATTAGATCAGTGCTCTCTGAACTTGAATGTGCATAGAATCACCTGGGGATCTTGTTACCACGCAGATCCCGTTTCACTGGGTCTTGAATTTTTCTCATAGGATGTTGATGCTGCAGGTCTGAGGGCCATTTTTGATAGCGTGATCAGTCTTTTTTTTTTTAATACACAAAATGTAACACAGAACAGGTACACACCTTCCAGAAAATTCTTACCGTCATAAATGGGGACTTGGCTTTAGCATGTCTTCGAAACAGCTACCTTGAAAACCTTTCAGCAACCTCCTTTAGGTCAGAGGGATCCCTGTGTTGATGAGGAAATTGGTTTGAGGAGATGCTGTTAGCTCCCCAGCTGTGGTGTGGTGCACCTGCAGAAACCAAGGGTGTCTGTATTATTTGTCAGCTGGCGCTACTACACCTTGGCATGATCATCACAGTTGTTAAGGAAGGAATTCCCCTCCCCCCCAATTCTTTCTTTTGTGTACCTCTTTTGCCTTTTCCCGTTTCTTGCGTTGTGACATAGTGGGCCAACCTAGGAGATATGTGTCGATTCAGCGAGCATGGGGACATTGATACAGGCAACGGTGGCTGAGGAGACTAGGTGATGGGGATGGTACCCGCTGACTGGGTGAAAGGGAGGGTCGAGGCAGGTTTACAGAGGTGCTAGGAGAAGGTAATGTTAAGTGAGGCACAGCTCATTTTGGCTGGAGCCGTTCCCGTGGGTGTCCTCGCTGATTCCTTCTTCATTCCTATAGTCAGGCTATAAGAATTACTATTTATTCAGAAGGGAAAAATGTTCCTAAGTTGTTAATATTTATTAAGTACCCGACTCCCTATTTATTAAAAATTGGGATAAGACCCAGAAAAATTAACCTCTGGGTCTGAAAAGTTGTCTTTTAAAGTAACATTCATTTATTTATTTTGCCACTGAGTAGTTTAGAAGGTTTTCTGATTTGCTTTCTCGACTTCATCGCTGTCACGGAAGCTGGGGAGGGGATACAAGCTACCTAAGTTAATCCCCGGGAGGGGGCTGGTCTGTTTTGGAAATTGCACCAGAAAAGTCCAGAGGAATGAAACAACATTTTTACTTCTTGTTCCCTGCTAGCTTTTTTCTGGGCCTCCTAAAAATGTGTTTATGTTGCTGGCCATGCATGTAGAGCAGCCTGGAATTCTGTGTGGCATTAGATAGTGAAAAAAAAAATAGATTTCCCACTGACTGTGGTTATGGGAGTGGGAAATCTTAGATTATGCAGGACTCTGATTGAAAGATGGGAATGTTGGGCCCTGGCTGGTGTGGCTCAGTGAATTGAGAGGCTGGCCTGCGAACCAAAGAGTTGCTGGTTTGATTCCCAGTCAGGGCATATGCCTGGGTTGTGGGCCAGGTCCCCAAAACTTGATGTTACTCTCCCTCTTTCTCCCTCCCTTCCCCTCTCTCTAAAAACAAATAAATAACATCTTAAAAAAAAAAACAAAGATGGGAATGTTGGGATAAGATTCATTTTAATATTTAGTTTTAAAAACTTCTATACATTACAAATTTTTAAAAAGATTTTATTTATTTATTTTTAGAGAAAGGGGAAGGGAGGGAGAAAGAGAGGGAGAGAAACATCAATGAGTGGTTGCCTCTCTTGTGCCCCCTGTTGGGGACCTGGCCTGCAACCCAGGCATGTGCCCTGACTGGGAATCGAACTGGTGACTCTTTGGTTTGCAGGCCAGTACTCAATCCACTGAGCCGCACCAGCTAGGGCCTAAAAAAATTTTTGTAACCAATACTTTGGGGGTGGAAATGTGGACTAGATGTAATACCAAACTTTTATGTATCAAATTAAGAATTTCTACTTATTAGAAGAAAAAAAATGTCTTCAGGGTGAAAGAATAGTTTGAATTTCAAGACCCTGATAATTATATGATGTGAGAGCAGGGTCTGGCATATTGTAGAGGATCCTGAGGACCTGACCCCACAGCCCCCACCTTTGTCACCCCAGGATGGTCTGCAAGGATGGCTTCTCAGTCACTGGCCAGAGCTCAGCCTTCCCACTCGGGTGCCGGGGAGTCTGTACTCTCTCTGTTTGCCACGTTTAATTAGCTCTGGGCATAGGCTATCAAAGGCTGTCTGGCAGTGTTTCATTAATGGTACGCGATATATTCAAAAGCACTAATTAATTGTTTTAGATTATTTGCAAAGCCCATGCTGAAAAACCTAATGCCTGAAGGAGAAAGTTGGCAGAGAGGCTGCTCAGAGATTAGCCTGGACATTACCGGCTCAATTGCCTTTTGGAGTTGGGCCAAGGCGGGAGTTGTTTTTCTTTTTGTAGAAGTGCTCGTGGCTATATTGTTCCTTAAATTTCCAGTTTACTGCTCCAGGCTGTTGGCTGATGGAGCTTATTATATATGGTCTAGCAGAGCCAGGGCACCCAAAGAGCATCTTCTAGAGGTTTTGTTTTTGGTTTTGCGAAACATTCATTAACTAAATAAATACTTCACAAGGGCCTCTTCTTAGGGAGAGGAAAGGGAGCTCTAGTTTGTTATGAAACAATTCAGGTTTTAAGTGTTAAATGTTCAAAGGCACCAGGATCAGGCCTTAAAGTGGGTTTTTTTTCCTTCTTAAAGTAAAACAAGTCAGATTCCTCATTTCCTTCTTTTAGCTGGCTCAGGGCAGCAAACTGCTACCCCATCTGGAAAATGCTGTTCAAAAATCTCAGTTTGAAGTCAAGTGCATGCCAATATAAGTTCAGGGTATACTGTATGTATGAAGGGGAAATAGGTTTGTCATTATTTTGCTACATTCTTCTTATATTATCATAATACCTAGAATTAGCTGAGCCTGAAGACTTGCAGTAAAATAATCGAAGTCACTACCCCTTAAAGATGGAAGCGATTTGATGCTTGAGCCAAATGCCAGTTCTGGTGACTCTGATTGCAGTTAAAGATGAAAGTAGAGAACTATTTCAGACTTTACCTCAGAGCCAACTGAGTGTTATATAAGGGTGCTGTTTTCTAATTAATACTTAGCTGTTTGAAAACATCCATCCAGAAACCTTCCAAACCTGGGCCCGGCCCTGCCTCCTACTGGCGGGCCTCAGTGTCTTTTCCTGTCCTTCCGAGCCGGAGCGGCCGGTGAGTAAGTAGTCACAGACAAATACCGGGGCCAGATCGTACCTTAGTAACATGATTCAGGAGAAAAGAATTCTAATGAAAAATTTCAGGGGACTGTGTTGAGCTATTTCATGATATTGTCAGATCTTCCTGAACTCAAGGAAGGCCCAGCAACATCTACTATTTCTGCTTATTACTCAGCTTGGAATCTGTTGGGAAAAGCTTACATGAAAAACCTCCGTGGAGTATGTGCTGGTTGTGGAATTTATTCCTGAGCGCGCAGTGGCCCCTGTTTACTCGCTGAGAGGCTGGTTATCCTGAGGCCCGGGCACCCTGCCTTCTCCTAACCAGTGGGTCTGGAGTGGCACCTTGAGACTTTTAACCCTTTCTGTAGATGGTTCTCAGGGAACTTCATGGCCTGAGTAAGAGTGCACATCCCAGGGCTGTGAGGGACCATGAAAGATCTTTTGTAAGTTGGGGATAAGGCCTTGTACCAATAAATAACTATGAATTTTTTCACTGCTTTATTTTTTTCAGTCTTATTAAGCTTTTCTTTTAAGAAGTAATGTTCTGCTCCAGTGTCAAGACTTATTGGCAAATCCCAGCAAAGGTGTAAGTTATGAATAGTGTACCAACAAATTAGTCAATAACTTCGAAGAGTGTTTTTCTCCAAAAACTTAAAACAAAACAAAAGTAAAGGTTTCCCTAAAATCACCATGGTCGTTTACATTAAATATATTTGAGAGGGAGGGAGATGGGGAGGACTGCTATTGAGTGAATGAAAAGTGCATCTGTAGTGTGCCGTACGCTTTTGTCATCCATAAACGTGGTATGCCCCCGTTTATCTAGGTTTCTGTCGGCCCTGCTTTTGTAGTTTTCAGTAGCTGTTTGAAGACTATAGTGTGTCCAGACGTAAACCTTATTCATCATGCTGGTCTGTTTTATTAGAATTGGGTTTGAGCACATCTATTTTAGAGTTATAATTCTATACTCTTCAAATTACTCTTCATTAATAGTGACGAAAACGAATACTTCCTGGGGCCATCTGGAGGGTGAGCTCAGTCACAGATAATTAGGGCCACTTGCTCAGGTGAGTTACTGGCCTGGCTGGGTTTGCTCCGAGTTGTAGGAACTCAGCGCTCAGTGTGCAGTCCTTGGTGGAGGCTCCAGCTGGTGTTGCTGGGCAGGGCGTGGCCCCGGCATGTCTCCACTTCGTTCCTTTACACTAAAGGTTAGAGGCAGGGGCAGTGTCAGAGTCCAGTGATTGAAAGTCGTGTCGATTTTACCCAGTGTTTTAGGTCTATTCTTGGGTCAAAAGTCAAAGCTGACCCTGAAATAGAGTGTTGCAGACTGTCAATGAGACAGACTCTATCCGTGCCCAGCTCCTTTATTTTCCGTGTATGCTCTGCCCAGGGTGGGACAGTGGGAAGTGCTGAAGTGGTTCAGTGCGGCTGATGAAGTTGGGAGAAGGTTGTGAAGAAAAAGTTCTTCCTTTTTTTCTTGTTGTGAAGATTTGAATTTGAGCCCCACATTTACGATTTTCAGAGCTCCTGCCTTATCCATAGAGTACTGCTAATGATACTTATCCTGTTGATTGTTGTAAGATGACATACATGTAAAGCAGCCAGCAGTTTATGGCACATAGTAGGTTTTCAAAAAGTTAATCCTTATTCTGAGAATCCACATATTTATTTTTAGTTGTTACTTTATTTTTTATCACCATTTACCCCCCATACCTTCTTCCACCTGCCCCCACTCCCTGTCCCTCCCCTCGATCCCCACACTGTTGTCCGAGTCTATGAGTTCTTTCTCCTTTTTTTTTGTTTTTTGCTCACCCTCTCACCCCACCCCCCGAATATACAGGAAAAGAACAAGAGCTAGAACACACGATGGGCAGAATGAGTGTGCTGTTCAGCTGTGTGCATTCAGCAGAGGAGTCAGGCCAGGGCATTTCTATGGGTATTTGCTGTTACCTGAGCGAGGGCCCAGGTAGCTTTGAAATGAGCAGTTTAACAGCCGAAGGGCTAAATCTAGAGCCAGGATGGAAAAGATCTTGTTCCTCTTGAGGAAGTCAGTAACTTGTCCTTTAGTTGAAAGTTGGAGAATAAACAAGTAAGATAGTAGTGTCAGTCAGGATTGGGGCTGGGGGGAGACAGGGAAACCCCACAACAGTGGAGTGAGACTACCTATCGATAACTTTCCTTGCCCGTGTGGTACCTCTGGGCTCAGGCCACCTACCCTATTTAGAATTATAATCCCTGTCAACCTCTGGTGCTCCCATTCCTTTTTATCTTGCTCTTCTTTTGTCCTTTGAGCACTTACCACCTTAAAACAAGTTTATACTTTATTTTTTATGTTTATTATTTATTTTCCCCCCACTAAAATGTAAGTTCCATGAAAGTCAAGTCAGTTTGATTTTGCTCTGGTGCAGCTTTTCCCATATATTTGAAAATTCTCAAGTCCAGGAGTTTCCATGTCTTTTTTTGTTTATCCTTGAATGTGTCCTGGCAAGGGAGAGGGCAGGGCCAGTTCACTGATAAATCCTCAGTCCCCAGCCCATAGTGGGTGCTCAATATTTATTGAATAAATCAGTTATATCCCTGTCTCATTTATAAAGTACAATGAAGGGAAACTACTTTGCTAAAATACAAATTTGAATGTTAACGTACTCTGTTTTGGGGGAAAGAGTGTTGGCATGAAGTCTACCCCGTAAAGACTGGGTGAGAGGTCACTGTCTTTTCAGATTCTTTGATAAATGTGTGTGAGTGACCTGTGGTGGTTCATTTCATGACAGGCAGTGGCTCTGTCACTAGATCGTTATGAGTTTTTGACAGCAAGAAGCAATTGCTTCTTGGTAAACATTCTACAAAGTTTAGCATAGGACATTTTTAAATACTTTACGTGTTGGCTAAAGTAGTGGTGGCATATTTCACTGAGGACCTGAAGGTTAACTCTTTACATCAGTGGTTCTCAAAGTGTGGTCATGTATCTGAGAACATGTATCATGTTCAGGAGGTCTGTGAGTTCAGAACTATTTTTATAAGAATTGTAAAGCCCCATCTGGGTAGCTCAATTGGTTAGAGTGTTGTCCTTATATGCCAAGGTTGCAGGTTCGATCTCTGGGCAGGGCACATGCAAGAAGCAGCCAAGGAATGCATAAAGAAGTGGAACAACCAGTTGATGTCTCTCTTTCCCTCTCTCTCTCTTTCTTCCCTGCTCTATAAAAAAAGTGAAATAGAGAATTCTAAGATGTTGTCTTCTCACGGGGTTAACATTGCAGTGGTGGCATAGCGGCACTATAGGATAAAGCAGCTGGTGTCACACACCGGTTCTACTTAAGAGTGTTACTTAAGAACTCTCAGGTATGTGTCTTTTTCATGCTCTGTATGGTGCGGTAGGAAGTATGCATGTGGCACTTCTGCATCCCAAAGGTTGCTGGTTGTCGTGAGGAAAGGCTCTCGTGCAGTTGTTTGAATGGCGTGCTGAACTAGTCTGTTTTTCGTGGGACGCTGTTGTACTCCACAGAATGACTGTCAGACAAATGATGGTTAGGCAGACTGCGGCGTTTGGCAGACATTTTTGAAAATGAACAAAGTGAGCCTGTTATTTTGAAGGAAACAATGGGCAGTGTTGCCAGTGATAAATTTTATTTTTTCAAGCAAAAATTAGAGTTTTGGAAAACTTGCATCCATTACCACGACTGTGGCAGTTTCTCAATAAGTAAATACTTTTCAGGTGAGATCCATGGAGATATTAGCAAATGTGATTTTTAAGTATTGTATAAGAAGTAGGCAACATTTGTCATATTTCCATACTTCGGTGAACCATTATTTTCCAGGTGACCAATACATGATGTTACAAAATCATATGTGGGTAAAAAACCTCATAGCTTGATAGTATGAGAAAGAACAATTGAGTTTTTAAAAACTTTTGTATTTTGATATAACTTTAGACTTACAGAAGAGTTGCATAAATAGCACAGATAGTTTCTATATACCCTTCACTTATGATAACATCTTATATATCCATAGAACAATGGTCAAAACTAAGAAATTAATCCTGGTACAATAGTATTAACTAAAGTATAGAATTTAGTTGGATTCACCAGTTTTTCCTCTAATATTCTTTCTCTGTGCTAGCTAGGACACACTCTGGATCTCATATTGCATTTAACTGTCATGTCTCCTTGTCTTCTCCAATCTGTGTCCTCCTACTGTGACAGTTGTCTTGCAGTAGCCTTGATGCTTTTGAAGGGTACTGATAAGGTGTTCTGAAAAATGTCTCTCAGTTTGGGTTTATGCGATGCTCTGTCATGAGTACATCGAGAATATGCATTATGGGAAGAATACCACAGAGGTGATAGGCCCTTCTCCAGGCTACAGGGTCACATTATGTTTATGTATATCGTTCCTGGTGATGTTAACCTCAATCACTTTAGTGAATTCTGGCAGGTTTTTAAAATCCTTATGGTGGTGTCTGCCAGAATTCTCTGCTGTAAAGTTATTACCTTTCCCTCAGTATTTCAGGGACAGCAATGGATTTAAAATAATAAGGTATGAAAAGTTTGTGATGCAGATACCACAATGCAGCTGATCTTTAAGACTGTTGAGTTTAGGTGTAATATCAAAGAAGAAATAGAGACACGTATATGAAAAGACTGTTAAGATCCCCCCCCACTTTTTAACTATATATCTGTGTGAGGCCAGATTTCTTCATATCCTTTAACCAGAACAATATATCACAACAAATTGAATGCAGAAGTAGATCTGAAAACCCAGCTGTCTTCTATTAAGCCATAAATTAAAGAGATTCACAAAAATGTAAAACAATACCAGTATTTTCACTATGAATTCTGTTCTATTTCAGAAAATATTTTTCATAAAAGATACTATTTGCATTAACATGCAATGGGGTTATTATTGTTGGTTTTAAATGAATTAATAAATATTTTTAGAGTGTTATAGTTTTCATTTCTACTTCAGTAAATGTTGATACATATAGCTCATCTGAATAGAATCTCTTTGGAGTCCTCAGTAATTTTGAAGGATAAAGGGATCTAAGACTAAAAACTTTCAGAATTGCTGCTTTCTGAACAAAAGAAGAGATATCTTGGGGTCGGGGGTGGATCTTATCTTCTGGCCCAAATGAAAATTTAGTCTGTTAGGGCTTCGCTGGGAGTCTTGGCCCCGGGAGACGTCACTCAGCATCTCAGTGTCGTGTTCTCACCGGGTGGAGGAGGGAGAGTGTCCTGAGCAACTTCAGGCTTCTTTCAGCTCCCAGATTCTGTGATTCCAAATCACTGTTGCTTCCAAAGATGCCATTGTGGCAGCATGGGCATCATGGAGCAATGCAGGTGGTTTCCAGAGAGTGGTGTTTGCCGGGCTAGTGGTGGAGAAGACCCTGTCTAGAGGCTGTGACACGGTAATGCTTGTGAGGCAGGGATGTCTGGGCCTTGTTCTGACTTTTCGAGCCTGTAAAATTATTTCTTTCACTGTCCCCTCCAAAAAACTATAGTTTCAATCATGATTGAATTTTACTATAATGAGCAAGGGAAAGATTTTCAATTCTTGTCGAATATTTTTTTCAGTTTATATACATTACATATGAAATGTGCATGATTTCTAGAATTTTCTGCTCTAAGGTTCTCTCTGTGTGTATATATACATTTCTTTTGTGTGGCTAACATAAATATTTATATAAGTCATTTTTATTTGCAATGGATTCTTGATATCCCACTGATGTCTGTATTGAAGCAGGCTCAGGTTCTAGTATCCATTACATAACTATACTCTTCATGACATTAATTAGTTATCTTTGTACTGGTTTTTAAGAACATTGAAGACTTTGGACATCATTAATATTTACAAATGTAGGCTTCAAAAGTGCCAGCTGGAAGGTATTAAGAATCCCAAAATTTGGAACTGACATTTTCCTTTTTTAGTTTAAATGGAAGGGGAGTTGGTGGCTTTAATGAGGAAACAACAGGGAGGGGAGGCCGATAGTGTGTTGTCAGATGAAGAATCAGTCTAATTCAGTTTCTAAACAGGATCCCGCATTTCTGCAAAGTAGATTTTGTAATGGAAACGGCCTCAGTTGAGGGCCAGCTCCGTCACAGTCACCAATTTAGGCATCTCTAATATTTAGCAGAAATATAAATATCTAATGCAGTTGTTTGTTATACTGTCATAGGAAAATTTTATAATTGATTTTGAGTTAGATTCTTCCAGTATTGAAGCAGTTACTTGGAAATATGATTTGGAATCTGAATTAACTTTCTGAACACTTCTACAATTTAGTAAATTATAGTTAAGTAAATTTAGTATGTACTGTATCTAGAGAAAACGTTTATGATTGTCTTACATCAAAAAGTTTGGTTCATCAAATTTCAAAGGTCCCTTTAAGAAGTTAGCTATTTTAGAATATTTATGTAACTCAATCTAAGAGGAAAATGTGCCCCAACTCCCGGCAAGGCAATGTCACAGAGCGTCGTGTTTCAGAGCGCAGACTTGAGAGCCTGCTGCCTGGGTGCAAATCTCAGGTCTGCCGCTGAGTAACTGTGTAACCTCTGTTTGCTTCAGTGTCCTCCTGTGTAAGGTGGAGCTAATAACAATACCCCGCGCACTAGGTTGTCTTGGAGATTTAATGAGATAGCTGGCTTCGGGTGCTTAAAACCTGCCTGGCACTTACTGAGTGCTGCTGAGCTGCAGCTCATAGGATTTCTGTGCTATTGAAATTATTGCTTAGTTAATGTGGTATATTTCAGGCTGTTTTTACTTCTTCATGATGTATGAATTTTTACCTCATTAGCAACATTATCCTCAAATAGTGTTTTAGGATGAGTTACATTTGGGAAGATTTTGCATTCATGAGGCGTGCTAGAATTCTAGATTTGTAGTGTGTTGGTATTTTAAGCATCCTAGGGATACTCTGGTCCAACTCAGCCTGATACATCAATCACCTTCCTAATATCCTGTTGACTAAGCCCCCAGCCTTGCTTGAATTGAAAATATCTGTGACTCTTGGAAAACCATTCCTTGTGTTTTGCAATCCACCTGGCCGTAACCTTCATGCTCAGCACCTAGTTCCGCCTTGTAGAGAAATACGGGATTTGGCTAATGAATAAGCCATCTGAATGTGACAGTGAAGTGTTGGGTTGGCCAAAATCTTTGCCTGATTTTTTTCCACACAGTGGTTCTGGTAGCACTTCGTTGTCTTTAACTTCATTTGAAACAATTTTGTTAGATTGTATTGTGACAGCTGTCATATCAGCGTGCATTGTAAAAAAACTTATCAAAATTGGTGAATTTTTGTGTAGTCATTTTAATATTGAAGATGGAAGAAAATAAACAACATTTTTGGAAAATTGTGTTTTATTATTTCAAGAAAGGTAAAAATGCAACTGAAAGGCAAAGATTTGTACAGTGTATAGAGAAAGTGATATATTGATTGAACATGTCACGAGTGGCTTGGGAAGTTTCGTGCTGGAGATTTCTTGCTGGACAATACTCCACAGTCAGGTAGACCTTTTGAAGTCAATAGTGATCAAATTGGGACATTAATTTAGAACAGTCAACATTATACTACACAGGAGATAGCCGATATACTCAAAATATCCAAGTCAATAAAGTTATTGGTAAAAATGAAAAATATGTCTTTTGAGGAAAAAACTAAATAAACTTTTTGGTCAATCCAATAAATAGACTCTGGACAATTAAGGGTTGTCTAAAAATGACCAGATGTTGTATATCAAAGTTGAGGGAGCTCAAAGGACTTTGCTTCCTGTTGGTAAAAGAAGTAAGGCTCATATTTCTAGAAAGAGTTGCCCTGAGCTAGTTGGGAACACATGTGGCATAGAAATTTTTCCCACTGAGCCTGCAGTGGGGCTGTGAGCCAGACAGGGGAAGGCAGGGCCTGGGTCTCCGGGGCCCACTCTTACAAACACCCCATGCGTTGTTGTGCATGCCCTGTCCTGGAGGTGGAGCTCCTTTGTGATCTCCCATATTTTTTTATTGTCTGTTTTTTCATCTTCATGGGATGGAAGCTTCATGAAAGCAGAGGAGAAACTGCTCATCTTGTTCACTGCTATGTCTATAGCAGCTACAGGAACTTGGGATATGGTAGGTGTTTAATATTTAAATGATGGAATTGAAGATTGCACACAAATGTGACTGTTTTCACTTTAGTGCAGGGAAATAAATGCCACTTTCAACTTGTTGCTCCTGGTCCATTCTTTGGTCTTGAGCTGAAAGAGAAACCCATAAAGGAATAGAAATGAGACCTCAGAAAAAATATCTGTTATTATTATTTGCAACTTTCAAACACATCAGAAATAAATGTCTTTTCTGTTTTGATATGTGAGTATTTTCCAGAAAGGAAGGAGAAGCTTCTAATTACATCAAAGGCAAAGGCATACCATGCTGTCAGAATTGGGATTTTAAGTCAGCTGGCTGGGGCAGCCAGGGTGGAGAGGACTCGCAGCAAGAAGGCAGCTGGAAGACCGGGTGGTCCCACATTCAAGTGCAGATAAACTGAGAGGAACAACTGTGGAGCAAGACAGATCACACAACCCAGGGTTCCAGTGTGGGGAAATAAAGCCTCAAAAGCTCTGACTGAGAAAACCTCTGGGGGTTGAGGTGGCAGGAGAAACTCCCAACCTTACAGGAGAGTTTGTTGAAGAAACCCACAGGGTCCCAGAATGTACACAAACCCACCACCTGGGAATCAGCACCAGAAGGACCCAATTTGCTTGTGGGTAGTTGGGGAAGTGACTGAAAACCGGCAGAGAGTGGAGCAAGCAGCATTATTCCCTTTTGGACCCCTCCCCCACGGATAGCACCACAGTGCAGCAAAGTGAGTGGCCCCACCCTGGCAAATACCTAAGGCTCCACCCCTTACTGTGTAACAGGTGCCTTGAGACAAAAAAAAAGATATGTCCCAAATGAAAGAACAGATCAAAACTCCAGAAAAAAATGCAACTAAGTGAAGAAGAGATGGCTAGCCTATTAGGATGTGCACAAAAATGGTTGAATATGATTGCAAAATAGAAGAAAAAGTGAAGGCTATGAATACTGAAATAGGAAAATAGGGAACCAACAGTGATGGGAAGGAAACCAGGACTCAAATCAATGGTTTGAAGTGGAAGAAAGAAATAAACATTTAAACAGAACAGAATGAAGAAACAAGAATTCAAAAAAGGAGGAGAGGCTTAGGAATCTCTAGGACAACTTTAAATGTTCCAACATCCGAATCATAGGGGTGTCAGAAGGAGACGAGGAAGAGCAAGAAATTGAAAACATATTTTGAAAAAATAATGAAGGAGAACTTCCTCTATCTGGCAAAGGAAATAGACTTCCAGGAAGTCCAGGAAACTCAGAGTCCTAAAGAAGTTGGACCCAAGGAAGGACACATCAAAGCACATCATAAT
>PVKM010032115.1:0-16542 GCA_004027735.1 Carollia perspicillata
GGGAAAAGCAAGCCATTTTTAGTAACACCCAAGAAGCAACCTAGATTTTGCTTCCTGTTTCTGTAAAACTGCTTGGGCTGCTAAGTTAAGATAGGGACCCTTCACGCACTTATCACTCACCCCGCTCGCCTTACTGCCCGTGCCCGGCTAACTCCCGCATTCAGCTTCTGTAATCTGCTTGCAACACTTCCCGCCACAGTTTTCGCACCACAGTCTGATAGCATATAGGAAACCTTACTCCCCATGTTCAGGGCCCAGAATTTGGAGGCTGTCTCCTCTGGGTCCACATGTGTTAATAAAGCGCTCACCCCGTTGACCTCACATCGTGTCAGAGTCTGTTTTTCCACAACAAAGGAAATAGACATGTAAGTCCAGGAATCACAACGAGTCCCAAACAAGAGCATGCAAAGAGGCCCACTCCAAGATACATCATAATTACAATGCCAAAGATTAAAGATAAAGAGACAAACTTAAAAGCAGCAAGATAAAAGCAGATAATTATCTACGAAGAAGTTTTCGTAAGACTGTCAGCTGATTTCTGAAGAGAAACTTTGCAGGCTAGAAGGGACTGGCAAGAAATATTCAAAGTCATGAAAAGTAGGACCTACAGCCCATGACTGCTGTACCCAGCAAAGCTCTCATTTAGCATCGGAGGGCAGATAAAACCTTCCCAGACTAGGAAAAAACTAGAGGACATCATCATCACCAAACCATTATTATATGAAATGTTAAAAGAACTTATTTAAGAAAAGTGTCAAAGCTATGAACAATAAAATAGCAATATATAATACTTGTCAACAACTGAATCTAAAAAACACACCAAACAGAGACAGAATCATGGATATGGAGAGTGTTTTGACAGTTGCCAGACAGGAGGCAATTGTGGGGGCATGGATGAAGAGGTGTGGGGATTAAGAAGTACAAATAGGTGGTTGCAGAATAGCCATGGGGATGTAAAGTACACTATAGGAAATGGAGTAGTCAGAGAACTTATACCCATGACCCATGGACATGAACAATGGTGCGGGGATTGCTTGAGGAAGTTAGGGTGTGCTGGGATTAGGAAGTAAAAGGGGGAAAAATTGGGACAACTATAGTAGCATAATCAATAAAATATAAAAAATAAAATAAAAATACTTTTTCTATTACTTAGAAGGAAGTACAAGTAAATGAATAGTAGCTAAAATGCTATGCAAAGCAAAATTTTCACTCCCAGTTTGTAGAAGCTAAAAATTATAATCCAACTACATTGTAGAATTTGCCCTGGTTTGCTTCTGTTAAGGCAAGCTGCTGCAACTTTCTAAGACCCCAGAATCTTAAATGCTTAACACAGTTAAGGTTTGTTTCTCATTATTGTTAAGCTTGGTGGAGTTCAGCCAGCTCTCCCCTATTTATATCTCTGCCATATGGAACATGTGGCCTTGTGGTTATAACATGGGAGAAGATAAAGATGGAGGGAGCACAATGGCTCTTAAATTTCTCTACCCAGAAGTAACACCCCTCACTGCCACTCACAGTCCATTGATGGAGACTAACTGCAAGGGAAGAAGGGAAAGGAAGCCACGGAGCTGGTAGAATACCCACAGTACCGTAATCTTCTCTACCATGGGAACCAAACCAGTAAGGGGCAGGCTACAAGGCCTTCACATAGCTTTCTTCATTGTTTGAGTCACCCCTTTGTCAGCTTACATGTGCCTGTAGCAAAATATGCAGTATGGATCAAAGGTAATTCATTGTATGGGTCCTTGCTGTTTGAAGTTTTTTTTCTCTTAATTCAATAAATATTTTTAAGTGCTTACATTAGGCCATGCATTTGTTCTACTTGCATAAAACAAAATGAGATTTCTAAACTCAAGACACTTATAATCTTGTAGGAGAAGAAAAACAAGAATAAAAACATAAGTAAATGATATTTTTAACAGTAGATGTATTTTTAACAGGTTTTGTTTCTTTTTCAGTTTTTCTGAGATGTAATCAACATACAACACTATATGAGTTTATTATGAACAGTATAATGATTTGGCTGATAGATATTATGAAATGATTATCACAGATTTAGTTAACATCCCTCACCTCAAGATTTAGTTTTCTTTTTTTAAAAAAGAAAAAAATGGTTTTTTCCTTGTGATAAGAACTTTTAGGATTTACTCTTTAAGTAACTTTCAAATATACCACAGAGCAGTGTTAACTATAGTCGTCATGTTTTACATTGCATCCCTAGTACTTATAACTGGAAGACTTTTGACCACCTTTCTCAAAATTCCCCACCCCCATCCCAGGCCTCTGGTTATCACAAACAATCTTATCTCTTTTTCTATGAGTTTGGTGAGGTGTTTTGTTTTGTTTTGGTTTTTTTTTTCAGATTCTACATATCAGTGACATCATACAGTATTTGTCTTTCTCTGTCTGACTTCACTTAGCATAATGATCTCAAGGTCCATCCATGTTGTTGCAAATGGCACAATGACTCAATATGTTAAAGGTGACCATTACTATAGGGGAAAAAAACATAGTAGAATAAAGTCAGAGAGTGCTGGGGTTGGACATTACACATTGTTTCATTTGCTACTTTTGCTGTATAAATTACCACAAATTTAGTAGCTTAACACAGTACAAATTTATAACCTTATAGTTTGGAAGTCAGAAGTCCAGATGGTTTTCACGGGCCTAAAATCAAGGTATAAGCCGGGGTATGTTCCTTCTGGAGGCTCTAGGAAGAGAATGTGTTTCCTCTCCCAGTTTCTAGAGGCTGCTTGCATTCTTTGGCCCATGGCTGAATCACTCCTACCTCCGCTTCCGTTGTCACATCTTTTCTCACTCTGACCTTTCCATATCCCTCTCACAGGGACCCTTGTGATTACATTGGTCCAGTTCAAATAATCCAGGATAGTCTCTCCATCTCAAGATTCCATAATTTAATCACATCTGCAAATCCTTTTACCATGTAAGGTAACATACTCAGTTTCTAGGGGTCAGGGAATACGGACATCCTGGAATAAGAGGCCATTGTTCAGCTTACCCCATCCATTAAATAGTTTTCATAATAAACCTCATTAAGGGAGTAATAATGGAACCAAAATTTGAAGGAAGAGATGGGGTTAGTAGAGGCCCTACAGTAGGAACACATCTACAGTATTCCAGAAAGGCAGAGACTCACGTGAATGAAATGGAGTGAGTTTGAGAGATGCAGGACATGAAATCAGAAGGCAATGCAAGGCAACTTTGAGTCATGCCTTGTAACTTTTAACATTTTGGATTTTCTCTTTTTGAAATTGGAAGCCATTAGATAGTTTTGGTTAGAGGAGTGATGTGATCTTATCATTCTGGCTCCTAATTTGAGAATAGAATCCAATAATGCAAAGGGGATAGAAGCAGGAACGAAAATAAAAATTGAACTGAAAAAAATTAAACAGGTGGGAAAATTTCTTTCAAGACACCTGCAATATATAAGAGTGGTCCCAAAACAGTCTGGGCTCAACTCCACTGAAGCGAAAGTCAGTGGGGTTATTAAGAGCTTTTAAAGGCCGTTTGCATTTGCTAGTTGACCCCAAAGAATAGTAAACTATCAGATGTCGTCTAGATAGGAGGTGGTTTTACAACTGGAGCAAGGTGCCCACTGCAAAATCTAGGCTCCTACCTTCCCGCAAATACTGGTAGTTAGAGGTGTTATCTTCCTGGATGATTACATCTTAAAAAGATAGCTTACAGGTCCTTGAAAAAAGTTGCTGGGCTGTAAAACTGGCAAGAGACTTTTAAAATGGCTTACATCTGAAAGAGGCATTTTTACAATTACAGGTTTTGTAAAGTAAGTGTTCAAGAAAAGGGAGGCTGGAAATTCTTTTTTTATCTTCTTTCAATTTCTTGCTTCTCTATTCTGCCGCCACCTCCATGATGTGAATGTTGGTGTGCTTGAAGTTGTTCCAGAGGCTCCTTACATTATGCTCATTTTTTTTGGATTCTTCTTTTCTTTTTGCTGTTCTGATTGGGTATTTTTTGCTTCCTTATATTCCAAATAGCTGATTTGATTTTTGGCTTCATCTTTTCTACAATTCTCTGTAAATTATCTTTATTTCAGTTAGTGTATCCTTCCTTTCAGACTGGTTCTTTTTTATGGTTTCCACATCCTTTATATGCTGTTGCAATTCTCACTATAAAAAAGAATCCCATCTAAAGTTTAGACAAGCTGAGGAGAACATTAAAGCCTTCTTGGTCAGAGACTTTCGGTAAGTAAATAAAAGTAATGAGAGTTTGGGCCAGACTGGTAGCTGTGGATATGATGAGAAAGACATGGATTCTAGATACACTTTGAAGTTAGAGGCAAATAATTCCCAGAAAGATTGGACGTCGGGCTCCAAACAAGGGGAGGACTCAAGGACAATGTCAAAGTCATTCTACATATACCCTCACATGTGAACAACTGTGCTACCCTGAGCTTTCTGCCTTGGTAAGGAATCCTGTTAGAGAATCCTCATAGCCATTAGGACAAAATAAAATAATGCTTGCAAATTGCTGAACAGGGTCTATCACTTATAAGTTTTCAATAATATCTTTGGTAAATTTTGTAGGTGTTATTTCATTCTCTTTTGATAGTATTACAGAGGTGAAACCTAATGTTTATACTTTTTCAGGTAATTTGCTGGATATTAGTAGGAACACTTCTGGAATATCAAAAAATTGCCAATATTTTCTCAGTATGTTCCCCCTTTAATTAATTTCTCCTGAAATATCACATTTTTTTCTGTTCACTTTTTCAGATACACAGTTAATGCAGGAAACATGTGTAAATTTTATATTTATTGTATTTATTACTTTTTTAGAAATAAGGAAAATCATCTTTAGTAACATCTCCTTATCCAACTTACCTTATCTTCCGTTTGCTTTATTCTATTCCTTTGGGAGATCCTTTCAAGTTTATTCTTCAAATCAGTAATTGATTTAGTTTAATTTAATTTTCCACAGTGTCATTTTTGCCTCTTATTATTTCACTGGTATAGCATTTTAGGTTGCCTTAAGATCATTTCTTACCTTACAAGTCTACATTTTCATCTAGTCCTCTTTTCATCTTGTCTTGTTTTTGAACATGTTTCTGTTTCATAGAAAACCTTCTTATAGCCTATAGAGATCATCAAGGTTGCTTTGGATTCTGAAATAAATCTTTTGCTGAGATTTGGTCTTCATCAGAATCTTCAAGGAAGACTGTTCCCTTTCCTAAGATGTTCCTTTTTCTAAGTTTTACAGAGCTTTTTCCAGCATCTCCTTGTTGATTATTTTCTGCTTATTCCTTCTAGCAGAGGGGAAGAATTCTCTTCTCTTTTTATTTTCCAAATATATGATTCTGGGATAATTTGTGTTTACATAGAGGATTTTTTCAAACCCTTTCTCAAGTCTAAAGCTAAATGTAAGTATGCTGTTTTCAGCTATTAGCACATATCCCAATGACAGGTAGGTTTTCTTTCAGTGTAATAATGCTATAAAATGGTGGATTCCTTCCTAATTCAGTGTCCTGCTCTATAATATGCTAAGAAGATACACCACAGGATCCACAATGCACTACCAACTTTCCCAGCCTTCTTGCAGTGCTCTGCTTAGGAGAACTTTACAAACGGGGATGCAGTGTTCCACAACCAGGTCTCTCATTTCCTTCATCACTAGCAGGATTTTTTAGGAGTTTAGTTGCTGAATACATGTATTAGGAGTATTGGCAGAGATGCAATGCTCCACTGTATGTCATTCAGGAGACATTATTGGACATTGAGGAAGACTGACCATGGTCTGCTCAGTATTTCAAAACCAGTATTCTTACTTATGATCTTTGTCTGGGGGAAGGATGCTTGAAGCCATGTGAAGCTGTCTCTATTTTCCATATGCTGCTTCTTCTTGGTCCTATCATCTCCCGTGCCACACACCGGGATCATACTCCATGCCAGAGGTTTTAACTTCAGTGTGGGAGGCTCCTCAGATTTCTATCATCACTATTTCTTTCACAAACATTGGTAGAACTGTGTTTGAAATTTTTTTACATCTCCGTTCATCCTTTAACACTTATAATTCTGAGTTAGAAGAGGCTTTTAGTAAAGGAGTAAAATGATAAAATGTGTATTTCAAAAAAATCAACCTGGTAGTGTGCAGGATGGACTGAAACTGATGAGGTCTGTGGTGATTTAGGCACTAATGAGGATGAGAAAGTCACAACAGATAAATATAAAAGAAATTTTAAAATAAGAATCAAATTTCATAATAAAGCTAAATAAAGGCAAAGGATTAATCAATGATAGAGCCAAGTAAATTTTAAAAATAAAATAGAGAAACTATTAAGAGTAGAATTCTTACATAAAATTGATAATGCAGTGTAAAAAACAATAAAGAGTCAGTAGCCAAACATAAAAATAAAAAACCAACAGACATATGAAACATCTAAAGATGTATTGAAGTAACAGACAGTATTACAGGTAAAAACAAATGGAATTCTTGTCACTGATAGCTGATCTATGGCACACTCCTGCTAGAGAATATGAAGAAGAAAAACAGGATTGAATCAGCCGAGAACAGATGGCACAGTCACATGGAAAGAAACCCATGAAATATGATCAAAAGAATCAGTTTCTATCTCACATTCAAGATGACCCATTTTTAACCTCAGCCAAGTCATTTAATCTCTCTGAGTTTCAGTGTTCCCTTCTCTGTAAATTTAAGTTAAGATACTAAATCGTAATTTGGGGGCACTGACTCTAGAGGCCAGAGTTGAAAAACTGAGACAAGGGTGAACCCAGTGTTGTAATGGGAAAGAAACAACAGACTGTTGAAAGGAAAACCAACTGACTCCCTCAATAAATTAAATCCTAGTCTTCCAAAGTTGACAACAAATAATAACAAAGATGGAATATCTTCCTGTTAAAGCATGGCTGGCCAAGAAATCCCTAACTCTTGTCCCCTGGGGCCAGGAGAGTGGAAGATTTAGCAAGGGATAAGAAACTCCATAGTGGGAGGAGGAAGATGACGGTGAGGCAGGAGGGACAGGATTCCACTTTCCCCTACACACGGGAGAAAAATCTAGTCGATATATGGAGGAACAGAGCAAACAGCCAACAGTCCAGAGAGTATATAAAAATAGGAGACCAAAATTTGTAGCGGACACTGAAAAAAAACAGATGGTATGGAGAGTGCTTCCGGACAAGAAGGTCCCAGGGACCAGCGCGGGGACCAGGGGGGCTGCAGCCCCAGGCCCAGTGCCTGTCGGGTTTGCCACAGGGTTCTTGGGAGAGAGCTGGGACAAGTGTTCCCCCCCTGGCCAAACAAGTTGTGAGCAGACCTGGGAGAGACCTGGTTGCTTGAAGTTGCAGAGAGGGGAATAAGGACTAAGTGGCAAATACACAGGGGCTGGGAGCACCCATGGTTGGGGAGAATTGAGAGTTGCACAGTGATGGGCCCTGACCCTGATAGTCCCTGGTCTGGCTGGAGAATTTGGCTGTGCCAGAGGCCAGGCCACTGCATGGAGAGGCAGGCTTGAGTAGGAGGAATTTCTCAAAAAGAAAAAGTGAAAAAAAAAGGACATCGTTTGGGGAATTCTCCTATAGCAATCACTCTGGCCTCCCCACCCAGCCAGCAGAGCACCTGAGGAGGCGTGGAAGGCCCTGCACACCCATGTAGCCCTGTAAAGCATGTGTGCCCAAACCCATGGAGCCGGAGGCAGCCTGGCCAAACACAGGCACCCATAACCCAGAAAGACTGTGCTGTGCAGAAGGCCTGGATCCCACACCCAAAGCCCTGGGGAGAGGCACCAGGCTAGAGGGCCAGGCTAGACCTGGGGAGAGTGCACATAAGGCTGACTGAGCCCTGATCAGGAAGGGAGAAAAGCAAAACCAATCACCCCTCAGCCTGCTGCAGCCAGCAAGACCAGAAAAACTGGTTTGGCCAGTTTGAAACCAGCAAGAGGCTTTTGTTTTTAAGTAATTCTTTATTTTTTAATTTTTATTATTTTTTATCTCTCAATTCCTTTTTCCTCTCTTTCCTTCTTTCTTGTTTTATTTCTTCTTCCTTTCTTTCCAATTTTATCTCTTCTTCCTTCCTCTCTTCTTCTTCTTCTCCTTCTTCTTCTTCTTCTTCTTCTTCTTCTTCTTCTTCTTCTTCTTCTTCTTCTTCTTCTTCTTCTTCTTCTTCTTCCTCTTCTTCTTCCTCTTCTTCTTCCTCTTCTTCTTCTTCAAATACCCACAAGTGAGACCAAAAAACCTGGAACTTTAAAAAGACCACAGTTGGACCCAAAGAGGGGGTATCCTAACAGCTGAGACAGTGGGACAAATTTCACTTTGCTATTACAGACGACCTGCAAGTCATTGCACATTTGTATGATTATTTTTTTCATTATTATTACATCTTTTATTTTAATAGTATTTTTGTATTCCTCTTCTTTCTGTTTAGTCTTCTTTGCTTGGCTGGTTAAATTGTATCATTTGACAGGTTTCCCCTGTTCTCTCTTTCATAGTGTATTGCTAATTTACTGTCCTTCACTTCACTTGTGTTGTATTAGCACACTACTCAAGGCCCGGTACTCCCCATTCTTGGTATCTAGATCACAGAGATTCTGCCATATGATTGTTGCTCTAATATTATTGTAAACAATAGCTATTCCATACAATCATAAATACTATACAACATCCCTCCGAGATCTTAGCCCACTTCAAGTTTTCCTGAACTCGATTACTGTAGTGTTTAACTCTATCCTCTCACACACTACACCTATTTACTATCCTTTACTCTCACCTTACCTCAGATTCTGACCTCCCACAACCTCACTGCTTTCTAGATCCAACTCACAATCCTTCCCTCCCCAACAAGAATCTTAACTTCTTTCCATCCTTTCTAAAAAGTGGCTACTTGGGTGGAATATCATGGTTAACACTATACATAGCCAAAGGATCTCCTCTCTGTTTTCTACCAGCTGCTACTGTAAATATCATAGAATACTCTCTTGCTGTCTTAAATCATTTTGTCTTCCCCTCCAACTGATCACAAAAAAAGAGTAGGTGGAAGGTGTGAACACCAGCATACCCACTGGAAGAGGAAACCCAACAACAAAGGAACCACCAAGAGATAACAACAGAAGAAGATGAAGGAGGGAGTGGAAGCCACACTTACCTCAATCCAGGACCTATCTGGAAACACAACTAAATAGCAGAGAAATTACCCAGAACAAACAAGTGAACTCAAGAGAGAATCCTCAACACCTTGTACACATGGAAGAACCAGCTTCAACACAACCTGC
Organism: Carollia perspicillata; assembly: GCA_004027735.1. Lineage (NCBI taxonomy): Eukaryota > Metazoa > Chordata > Mammalia > Chiroptera > Phyllostomidae > Carollia > Carollia perspicillata. The sequence continues at coordinate 9,260 of PVKM010032115.1, forward strand.
CCACACCAGCACAACAAAATACAAGAGGTGGTGGACAGAGTGACCCTCAGTAAACCGGCTGGTGGGAAGGACCCACCAAAGAAAGACCCAATAACAATCAAAATTCAAAGACAAACACAAAGCCAACTTAAATGACAGCCCAAGACCAGTGAGCTTGGGAGATCAAGGAGATGGCACCACTGAATCTCACAGGTATTCTACCACAGAAGTTCACACCATAAACCCAGGGAGCCAGAACAGATCAATTTGAGAAGCTAAGGCTAACAAGAAGAGTCTCACAAACAACGGGAAGACAAAGAAATAATCCCCCAATGAAAGGAAAGGAGGAAGCCTCAGAAAGAATGCTAAATGAAATGGAGGAAAATCAGCTATCAGATATTGAATTCAAAGAACTGGTTATCAGGAAGTTCAATGAGCTCACAATGAGCTACCAGAAACTACAGGGGAACTACAATGAACTCACTGCAAACTATATCAACATGAAAAAGAAAATAGAAACTATCAACAAGGGCCAAGAGGAAATGAAGAATACAGTTTCTGAACTGAAGAACACAGTGGAAGGAATCAAAAGCAGGATCAATGAAGCAGAAGATCGGATCAGTGAGTTGGAGGACAAAGTAGAAAACATCACCCAGAAAGAGCAAGAAAAGAAAAAGAGGCTCAGAAAGAATGAAGAGGGATTAAGAGAAATGCAAGACAATATGAAACATAATAATATCCATATAATAGGGATACCAGAAGGAGAAGAAGAAGAGCAAGGGATAAAACCCTATTTGAAAAAGTAATTATAGAAAACTTCCCTAATTTGATGAGAGAAAAACTCACACAAATCCAGAAAACACAGAGAGTCACAATCAAGAGGAACACAAGGAGGCTCACTTCACACATCATAATTAAAATGGCAAAATTCCAAGACAAAGAGAGAATCTTAAAGGCAGCAAGGGAGAAAAAGGAAGTAACATACAAGGGAGCCCCAATAAGGTTAGCTGCGCTCACTTCTCAACGGAAACGCTCCAAGCAAGAAGAGAATGGCAAGAAATATTCCAAGTAATGAGAACCAGAGGCCTGCAACCTAAGCTGCTTTACCCAGCAAGGCTCTTAATCAAGATAGAAGGCCAAATAAAGAGCTTCCAAGACAAAAGAAGTCTCAAAGAATATGCATCCACCAATCCAGCTCTGCAAGAAATGCTAAAGGGACTGCTTTAAGGAAAGGAAGGAAAAAAGAGAGACAGAGAGGAACATAGGTACAAAAATGACAATGAATAAGTACCTATCAATAATAACCTTAAACATAAAAGGATTAAATGCTCCAATCAAAAGACACAGAATAGCTGAATAAATAAGAAAGCATGACCTACACATATGCTGCCTACAAGAGACCTACCTCAGGACAAAAGACCTACACAGACTGAAAGTGAAGGGCTGGAAACAAATTTTCCAAGCAAATGGACAGGAAAAAAAAGCCGGGGTAGCAATACTCATATCAGACAAAATAGACTTCAAAAAAAGGGCCATAAAGAGAGACCCAGAAGGTCATTTCATGATACTAAAGGGAAGAATCCACCAAGAAGACATAAACATTGTAAATATATATGCACCCAACATAGGAGCACCCAAATACATAAAGAAAATCTTAGAGAACTTCAGGAAAGATATTGACAGCAACACAATTATCGTAGGGGATTTTAACACTCCACTCTCAAAAATGGACAGATCTTCCAAACAAAATATCAACAAAGATATTGTGGCATTGAACAATGCCCTGGATGAAATGGACTTAAGTGATATATATAGAGCCCTCCATCCCAAAGAAGCTAAATACACATTCTTCTCAAATGCACATGGAACATTTTCAAAGATAGACCACATGATAGGATACAAAACAAGCCTCAACAAATTCAAGAAAATTGAAATAATACCAAGCATTTTCTCAGATCACAGCGGACTGAAACTAGAAACCAACCCCAAGGAAAAAAACCCAAAACACTCAAAATCATGGAGATTGAATAGCATGCTATTAAACAATAAATGTGTCAAGAATGAAATTAGGGAAGAAATTTAAAAGTTACTGGAAACAAATGAAAATGAACTCATGACAACCCAAAACTTATGGGACACAGCAAAGGCAGTCCTGAGAGGGAAGTTCATAGCAATACAGGCCTACCTAAAAAAGATAGAAACATTTCAAACAAACAACCTAACCCTACATCTACAAGAACTCGAGGAACAACAACAAAGATAGCCCAGAGCTAGTAGAAGGAAGGAAATAACCAAGATCAGAGCAGAATTAAATAAAATAGAGAGTAAAAGCACAATTCTAAGGATCAACGAATCCAGGTGCTAGTTCTTTGAAAAGATAAACAAAACTGACAAGCCTTTAAGCAGGCTCATCATGAAAAAAAGAGGACCCAAATAAACACAATCAAAATGACAGAGGAGGGATTACAACTGACACCACAGAAATACAAAGGATTATAAGAAATTAGTATGAAGAATTGTATGCCAAGAAATTTGAAAACCTAGATGAAATAGACAAATTTATAGAAAAATATAATCTTCCAAAACTGAGTGAAGAAGAAGCAGAAAGCCTGAACAGCAGATGAAGCAGAAAGCAATAACAGCAGATGAAATTGAAGCAGTAATCAAAAAACACCTGACACACAAATGCCCTGGGCCAGATGGTTTCACAGGAGAATTCTATAAAGCATTTAAGGAAGAGCTAACCCCTAGCCTTTACAGACTATTCCAAAAAATCCAAAATGATGGAGGACTCCCAAACTCCTTTTATGAAGCCAATACAATCCTAATCCCAAAACCAGATACAGACACAACAAAGAAAGAAAACTTCAGGACAATATCGCTGATGAATATAGATGTTAAAATCCTCAGCAAAATATTGGCAAACTATATCCAACAATACATTAAAAAGATCATACACCAGGACCAAGTGGGATTCATCTCAGGGATGCAAGGATGGTACAATATTCACAAATCAATAAATGTAATACATCACATAAACAGAAGCAAAGACAAAATTCACATGATCATAACAATAGGTGCAGAAAATGCATTTGATATGGTACAGCATTCGTTTATGATAAAAACACTCATTGAAGTGTGAACAAAAGGAACATTCCTCAATATAATAAAGGTCATATTTGAGAGACCTACAGCCAACATCATACTCAATGGACAAAATCTAAAAGCTTTTCCACTAAGATCAGGAACAAGACAAGACACTTTCACCAATTCTATTCAATATAGTATTGGAAGTTTTAACCACAGGGATCAAAGACAAAAGGAAATAAAAGGCATCCAAATTGAAAAGGAGAAAACAAAACTGTCATTGTTTGCAGGTGACATAATAGTATACATAGAAAATCCTATAGACTCCACCCAAAAACTGTTAGACCTAATAAATGAATTTGGCAAAACAGCAGGATACAAAGTCAATATCCAAAAATCAAAGGCATTTTTGTATACCAACAATGAAACTGCAGAAGCAGAAATCAAGAAAAAAATCCCATTTGATACAGCAAAAAGAAAAATAAAATACCTAGGAATAAACCTAACCAAGGAGGTAAAAGACCTGTACTCAGAAAACTACACAACACTGAAGAAAGAAATCAAGGAAGATACAAACAAATGGAAACATATACCATGTTCATGGATCAGAAGAATTAACATCAGCAAAATGTCCATACTACCCAAAGCAATTTAAAGATTCAATGCAATACCTATTAAAGTAACAATGGCATATTTCACAGACATAGAACACTTCAAAAATTTATATGGAACCATAAACAACCCTGAATAGCTGCTGCAATTTTGCAAAAGATGAGTAAAGTAGGAGGGATCACAATACCTGATATCAAACTATATTACAAGGCCACTGTAGTCAAAACAGCCTGGTACTGGCATAAAAACAGGCACATGAACAAATGAAACAGAACAGAGAGCCCAGAAATAAACCCAAGTATCTATGGTCAATTAATATTTAAAAAGGGGGCAGCAACATAAAATGGAGTGAAAGTAGCCTCTACAAAAAATGGTGTTGGGAGAACTAGACAGCTACATGCAAAAAAATGAAACCTGAGCACCAACTTACATCACACACAAAAATAGATTCAAGGTGGATAAAAGATTTAAATATAAGCTGTGGCACCATGAAAGTCCTAGAGGAGAACATAGGCAGGAAAATCTGAGATGTCTCATGCAGCAACATTTTCACTGATATGTCCCCTAGAGCAAAGGACATAAAGGAAAGAATAAACAAATGGGATATCATCAAAATAAAAAGCTTCTGCATGGCTAAAGAAAACAGTACTAAAATAAAAAGAGAAACAACCATATGGAAAACATATTTGCCAATGATACCTCAGACAAGGGTTTAATCTCCAAAATATATAAAAAACTTACACGACTCCACTCTAAGAAGACAAGCAACCCAATTAAAAAATGGGCAAAGGACTTGAACAGACGCTTCTCCAAAAAGGACATACAGAGGATCCAGAAACACATGAAAAGATGCTCAATATCGCTAGCTATCAGAGAGATGCAAATTAAAACCACAATAAGATACCACTTCACACTCGTCAGAATGGCCATCATAAAGAAAAGAACAAACAACAAGTGTTGGAGAGGTTGTGAAGAAAAGGGAACCCTAGTTCACTGTTGGCGGGATTGCAGACTGGTACAACCACTAAGGAAAACAGTATGGAATTTTCTAAGAAAACTAAAAATGGGTGTGCCTTTTGACCCAGCAATTCCACTGCTAGAATTATATCCTAAGAACCCTGAAACACCAATCCAAAAGAACCTATGCACCCCAATGTTCATAGCAGCACAATATACAATAGCCAAGTGCTGGAAGCAACTTAGGTGCCCAACAGTAAATGAATGGATCAAAAAACTATGGTACATTTACACAATGGAATTCTAAGCAGCAGAAAGAAAGAAGGAGCTTCTACTCTTTGCAAAAACATGGATGGAATCGGAAAACATTATGGTAAGCGAAATAAGCCAGGTAGTGAAAGACATATGCCATGTGATCTCACCTTTAACAGGAACCTAAGCAACAAAACAAACTAGCAAAATATAACCAAAGACACTGAAATAGAGAACAGGCTGACAGTGACTAGAGGAGAGAGGGGAGAGAATTTCAGGGGAAAAGGGGAAGAGTTTTCAGGAAAAATAATAAAGGACATATGGACAAAAACAAGGCGGGGTGGAAATGGGAAGGAAATGGGGAGGTTTGGGGTTATGGGCTGCAATGGGAGTAAAAGACAGAAAACTGTACTTGAACAACAATTTTTAAAAAAGAGAGAAAAAGAAAATCCATGGTAAGAGCCAGGGCTTTTGGGCCAGCTATCCAATCTCACCTGGAGATTCCCTCTTCATTGCTAATTTCAGAGTCTTAGTATTCAGTTATATTTTGAAAATCTACAGTTTTCCTTACAGTTATGCTCCCCACCTCTAAGCCATCACCATCCTGAGAAAATTAATCATTTGAATATACAGAATGGTGGTGTAGGTATGACACAGATAATATTGAAGAGCAATTTTCCCTTCCTTCCAGGAGTTCAGATCCTAACAGAGAAGATGATGACTCTGCTCTAAGTGAGAACAAGAAATTATACACCAGTATTTTGAATTGAATATTTGAACAGGTACAGAACTGGTACTATTTATTGTGACTACCATTTGTTTCAAAATGTTTGATACGCCATTCTGAGCTACCCTGCATTCATTTTCCAAATCACAGCCTTGTAATTGACTATCAATGATACTAAACATTCCTTTTTTAATTTTTAAGTATATTTTAGTAATTATGCTATTACAGTCATCCCAATTTATTCCCCTTTGTTCCCTCCACCTGGTACCCCCCATACCCTCCAGCAATCCTCTTCTTAGTTCATGTCCATGGGTCATGCATATAAGTTCTTTGACTACTCCATTTCCCATTCTGCTCTTAACATTCCCCCTGTCTATTCTGTACCTATCAATTTGTACCTCTTAATCCTTACTTCTTTTCCCTGAATCTCCCCCTTCCCCCTCCCAATTGATAACCATCCAAATAATCTCCATGTCTATGATTCCGTTTCTGTTCTGCTTGTTTGCTTAGTTTGCTTTTTAGACTCCATTGTCAATAGCTGTGAACTTATTAACATTGTAATGTTGATAGTTTTGATCTTCTTCTTTTTCTTAAGGAAGTCCCTTTAACATTTCACATAATAATGGCTTGATGATGATTGAAGCCCTTTAGCTTTACCTTGTCTTGGAAGCACTTTATCTGCCTTTCAATTCTAAATGATAGCTTTGCTGCATAGAGTAATCTAAGTTGCAGGTCCTTGCTTTCCATCACTTTGAATACTTCTTGCCTGTCCTTCTTGTCTATAAAGTTTCTTTTGAGAAGTCAGCTGACCGTCTTATGCGTACTTCTTTGTAGGTAACTCTCTGCTTTTCTCTTGCTGCTTATAAGATTCTTTATCTTTAACCTTTGTCATTTTAATTACGATGTGTCTTGGTGTTGTCCTCTTTCAGGCCATCTTGTTTGAGAATCTGTGCTTCTTGGATTTGTATGTCTATTTCCTTCACCAAATTAGGGATGTTTTCTTTCCCTAGTTTTCTTGCTTCGAATTAATTTTTCAAATAAGTTTTTAATTTCTTGCTCTTTCTTTTCTCCTTCCAGCATGCCTATGATTCAAATATTGGTATGTTTGAAGTTGTCCCAGAGGCTCCATGGCCTATCCTTAATTTTTTGGATTATTTTTTCTTGTTTTTCTGATTGAATATTTTTATCTTTTCTTCCTTATGTTCCAAATCATTGATTTGATTCTTGGCTTCATCTACTCCAGTGTTGGTTTCCTGTAAATTTTTCTTTATTTTACTTGCTTAACCTTAATTTCTGCCTGGGTCTTTTTTATGCTGTTGAACTACCCAAAGAGTTCCTTGAGGATCCTAATAACCAGTGTTTTGAACTCTGCATCTGATAGATTGCTCATCTCCATCTTGTTTAGTTCTTTTTCTAGAGTTTTGTTCCTTTCTTTCATTTGGGCCATATTTCTTTGTCTCCTTATTTTTCCAGCCTCTCTGTGTTTATTTCTATGTATTAGATGGAGCTGCTTTTACTCCCTGCCTTAGTCATGTGGCCAATTGTAGAAAAGCACACCAGTAAGTTGGATGGGTAGGAGCCTTAGGGTATAGCCACAGTGGAGCAACATGTGTGGACCAGGCCAATAGATCCCCAATGTGGTGTCATGCTCTGTGGCTCTATGTGAAGA
>PVKM010032116.1:0-16574 GCA_004027735.1 Carollia perspicillata
GCCTGCTGCACTGGGTTCATTCAAATCCGTCCGCCACACTTCAAGCACCTTCACGGCAGCTGAGCTCAAGTCTGGCTCAGCCCCTTCAAAGCGAACCGTCTACACCTGCACTTGGACCTGACGAAGCCCTGACCTTCAGCAGGCTCTGCTGCCCTGGCCTTTCTGAGACCCTGCTTGCATGCAGCTGCCCACTCGCGGAAACGCTAAGGGGTGCGCGGCCTCAGCCATCTGACTGCTCGGAGTTTAGCGCTTTGCCCGGATTCTGGGCCTTGGGTTGGTTAGGGATTGAGCTGCACAGGAAATGCATTTTAAAGCAGTAGAAAGCTGACTTGGTTGTTTCACAGTGAAATGACTATTTAACCAAAATGAATACATGACCAAAGGACTTTCTTTTCACACAGTGAAAAATCACTGTTGAGATTATCTCAGGCTACAGCACACAAAAAGCACGTGGAGAGAGAACAGTCAGGAGCTACAGTATAAAGTGAGAACGTCAGACAACTGGGAGAGAAACCAGCCTTTGTAAAATGGTCGTGATAATCAGAGTGCACATCGATAGCATAACGTGGATTTATGATTCAAACCTTGGGTGAAATACCAGGAATGCGAACATTTATTAAGAAGAAATTTTGTTCAGCCCTGGCTGACATGGCTCAGTGGACTGAGCACCAGCCTGGGAACCAAAGGGTCACCAGTTTGATGCCCAGTCAGGGCACAGGCCGGGGCTGTGGGCCAGGTCCCCAGCTGGGGGCGTGCAGGGGGCAACCACACATCTGTGTTTCTCTCCCTTCCCTTCTCTCTTAAAATGAATAAATAAAATCTTTTAAAATTTTTGTTCAGTAACAATTTGAAGAAGCAGACCAATCTGACTCTAGGTTGCTAAAGTGCAGACAAATCGCAGGACTAGATCTCAGTTCCCAGATGGCGGAGGGGGGGTCCTAGAGCACCACAGCCCACGCAAGGCCCGCGGCCAAGTACGGCCTACCACCTTGTTTCTACCTGGTGGCAGCGCCGAGCTCCTTGCCCCTAGTTAAGGAGCAGTTACATTTACACAGTCCTAAAATCACATTTGACCCTTTGAAAGCCACCGTTAAGGCTGTCGTGGCCCCCGGGGAAAATGACTGTGGCAGCCGTCCTAGAACAAGCCGACTAGTGCCAGGGCAGTCAGACCCCGCACTGAGCGGAGGCGCCTCGCACCACCGCCATCAGGCTGCACCTACACCCACCGGCCAACGAAACCCTGGCGACGTCCACCGTCTGCTGCCAGAAACCAACTGCAGTGAGCGTTCCAATGCAGGTCCTGTGTGACCACAAGTTCATGTCTGCCAGAGAGCTGCCTGGGGGCGTGACTGATGAGTTCTATGTAGCGGCACACATGGTTTTTTAAGGATCCACGAACTCTTTTCCAGAGTGGCTGCACCATTTCACTCTCTCACAGGCAACTTGTGAGCAATCTAGCCCGTGTGTCTTGGCCACCATTCGTGCGACCACTCCTTGCGAGCTTGCCATCCCGACAGGTGGGCAATAACACCCCTCTGTGGTCTCACTGCGTGTTTCCCTACCAAACAGCGTGCTTGTCTGTCACCTGCATGTCCTCTGCACTCAAGTCTTCCTTCGTAGCTTTTGCCCTTTTGCTTTCTTCTTTGTTTCTCTTTTTATTACTCTTGAGTTTTAAGAGTTCTTTCTATATTCTAGATACATATAGTTGTTGTTGGATACAAATGTGGTTGGCAAATACTTTCTTCTGCTTTGTAGCTTGTCTTCGAATTCTGTTAACAGGTCTTTTGCAGAACAAAGATCTTTAATTTTAATAGGGGGTCCAACCTAGCCATCTTTCCCTTCTCTGGATGCTTTTGGTTTCAAGTCTCAGGACTCTTTGCCTAGCCCCCGACCCCTGTGTTTTTTCTAGAAGGTGTACGTTCTGTAACTGGCTCTGACTTGCCCCAAGTTCATGGGGGTGGGTCCGGCCAAGGCCCAAGGGTGCCAGTGGACAGCTAGCACGCCAGCACCACGCCACGATGAAAGGAGGTCCCCTTCCCTGTGAACTGACTCCACACCTATCACCAATTAGCTGAGCTTGTTTCTCAAAAACACAGCTTTTGAAGAAGTAAAAATCATGAAAGCTCCTGAGCCTATTTCTCGTGTACTGCTCCAAGCTTACCTTTGTAGTAAGTACTGTCTTCCATGTATCGGGACAGTCCAAAGTCACCCAGTTTCACACAGTCGTTTGAGGACACCAGGACATTCCGAGCAGCGATGTCTCTGATGAGGAAAGAGTCAGGATGACAGATTTTAACACAAGGAAGGCAAACTGTAAAGCCCTCTATATTATATAAAGAGGTATCATCAGTACTTTGAAAGAGAGCTTCGGTGTCGCACATGCGGACGGAAGACTGACCGCACACTGAGAGAAGGGACTCGCTGTTCTTTCACTTCGCACGGACGCCTCCCGGCAGACGTGTGCCTGTTAGCACGTTGGTCGGTGTTCTGAACGGGAACCCCGCACAGGGTCTGGCAGAAGTACGGCCTGCTCGAGTGTGCTTGGTAGGGTAATGATACCGTGTAATAATTTATAGTCTTAACTTGAACACTTCACCTAAAATGTCATATGGTGTGCTTGAGTGTGATACTGTTATGTTACAGAATAACATGCTTATGATTTTATAACAACAAAGGGGCTTTATTTGTGCCAGACCCTGCATATTCTCAATAATGAAAGTGCTATTACTTTTCAAACAACCTTATTTTCAGCTGTACTGCTGAATGACCATGACACACAGCCACGGTCTGTCCCTACCACCCTAAGGGATGTGATGGAAGTCATCATCTCAACACCTGTCGATGTTGCTGCGACACTCTGGTTTTAACGCCGGTGACGAAGCCTAAACACAGTGCTGAGCTGTCACTCGCGCTCAGTCTGGACCAGGTTATTATCAGAAGTTCCAGAGGGCACCAGAGCCGTCCCTTGGGACACTGGCGTCCCAGCAGGGCCCAGGACCATGCGCTCAGGGCTCAAGCGCCACATGCAGGCCCTGCATAGCATTTGCAGAAGGGATGGCTGATGTGAACGTGGCAGGAGGTGTTTCAAACTCCACGCTGGGGAATAGCCCTCCACCCGTGGGGGACAAGCTGCGGTGCCTCACTCAGCTAGGACAGACACAGCACCCGAGTGACCAAGTCTTGAGGCACAAAGGGCCTCTCCCCCATCTCCCCCCCCCTTCCTTCCCCAGGTCCCACCCGGACCTTACCTGTGCACAAATCTCTTGCTCTCCAGGTACGCGAGAGCTGTGCTAAGCTGGTAGGCGTACAGGATCAAAGACGCTAGATCCAAGCTGTACTTCCGGACTTGCAGAAAAGACCTCAGCTTTGGAACAGTGACCAGGACACAAGATTAGTGACAGAATAGAAACCCACAGCAAAAGAGCTGCAGCCAATAACAAATGCCCACCTCCAAGTGCATTTTTATGAGGGTGGCTTCACTTCTCCCCAAAGGAAAGAGAGTAACAAATGAAACAGACTAGCTCCGAAATCATGGCTAACCACTCTTTCTTTGAAATGCTGTTGTCAAACTGGAGTCTTCGTGACTAGACAAATTTCTGAAAAGAATCAGAAAGATGCTTGCAGGGAATGAATGAAAGCAAGTATAAAATATTGCTAAGTAGTGAGAGTTGGAAAACAAAAACATCTAGTCACCACTCCAAGAGGCCCAGTGCACAGACATGATTTGCTCAGCCCACTCCGAACCTCGCCGTGCCCCGGCAGGTCTGAGGACGAGGGGTAAGGAGGGAGGGGAGGCACGGAGGCCCCCGTTGGAGTCTGGGAGCAGAACGGTCAGCAGGTCACGTGTTGGGCACATCTCCCTCTGGGCTTCCCAGTACCCCTACCCCTGCCATGATCAACTCAGACAAACGTGAGCACAGCAGAGAAAGGCAGAGGAACGGGGCGCTCTAACTCCACGAGTGCAGTGTATAAAGAAGAAACCTTTAGCAATAGTTTTTTAATCTCAAAGAATTAGCAAAGTCTTCAAAAGCAAAAGCAGAAAAACACTGTACCAAAATAAGAGAGCGCCCCGTTTATCTGGAAAGGTGGAGCAGAGCAGGGGAGACGGCGCAGGGCCGGTACAGGCCCCCCGGCACACTCTGCTTCCCTGCGGGAGAGGGCCTCCCCAAGGCGGTGGGCATGGCGCTGCCGCGAAGAGGAGGGGGGACCAGACCACACTTTGGAGCCTGGTTGCCAGTCGCGTCCAACAACACTTGTCAGAAGCAAAACCGTGTTTGGCCTCCGTTAAAACCTGAGAGACGTGTGTGACACATTCAAAGGTGCATCATGAGTCTCAGCACCAGATAGTTAAGTGTGGGCATCGGGAAAACCTGCCTGTGGTTGTCCCGAGCCGGGCCTGCAGGTGAGAGGGCAGGTGCGGGGCCCAGCCCACCACCCCGTGCCATCGGGGGTCTGAGTCAGCAGGTCTGGGGTGGGGCCCAGGGACTGGCGTTTTGAACAAGTTCCCAGCGGATGGCGATACCGTGATTCAAGAGTCTCCTTATCTGGAGAAAGTCCAATAGGGAGGCTGCTCACACTCCATTACTCACATTTTAAAAAGAGACCGACTGATATCATTCGGTCTACAAGACTCTGCAAAGTAAATTCTGAGAAAGATTAAGGAACCGTCTACGATGACCAAAATTCAGCATTAATCTATCACTGCTTCTTTCATCCTCAAGTCGCCGGGCTGGCTCCTTCGCCAACAGCACTGGAGAACAGGGAGAACCCACTGGGTCACCTGTGGCCCCTGGTCCTGACCAAACTGTGGGTCAGGGAAGGTTCTACTGCCACAATGGGCGTTAGGGGTGCCAGGGGGTCTGACAGCGAAGACACTGCCCCACTCTCTGAACCCAGGCCACAGGGACACGTCACACACTTGCCTTTCTTAAACAAAGGGCATCACACAACCGGTGTGAAATGAGTGAGCACTACGCTGAGCTGGCACAGGGTGGCCTGGGCGCACGCACGGTACCTCTCCGAGCGTGCACAGCTCCATGATGATCCAGACGGGGTTCTCCGTGATGACGCCGATCAGCTTCACGATGTGAGGGTGGTCGAACTGCCTCATCGTCACTAGGGGAGAAGAGTGTCTGGGCTTACTGTCTCGACAGGGCCTTTGGCAATGATGGCGGGTGCACCCCATGCTTTCTGGGCCTAGACACCTGACTACACTTGCGTTGTACTTGAGTCAGAGACATAAGAGCAGGATGGAAGACACGCTTAGACATAATTGATGAAGTTACTCATTAATGCACTGGGCTGGCTGTCCTGTGGTCAGCACTCCCAGAAATGGAGAGCAGAAGGCAGGCGGTTGGGGTGCATGGAACAAAGGGCACAGCACTTCCTCTGCACACCGACGTCTACCGAGGGCCTTCTGTGAGCCAAACAGACGGGGCGCTTGTCCCCCACGGAATGTGAAGTCTAGGCCTGGGGGGCAGGGAGGGAAGTGGGCGCTGTGAAGCAATGCACTGTGAACTACTTCGTTACGGATACTCAGGAAGGAGGGAACGCAGCCCTGAGACGACGTGTCTAGGGAGACGACCACGTCAGGTGAAAAGGGACAAGCCAGGAGGAAGGAGGAAGGACCCCAGCTTGGGGGCAGGTGGGAAGGAGCTGGATGGGCACCAGCGGACAAGCCAGGACACCGCCTCTCCCAGAGCCTGTGTTCGCTGGAGTGACTCTCCCAGGCAGCTGCAACACAGGAGGCGGGAGCCCAGAGCAGAGGCGGGGACTCCACAGCAGGACCAGGGGACGGTCTGTCCCGCTTACCTCCCTAGCCCAGGGCCCCCAGCATGTGGGGAGGACCATATCTATGGCTGCCCAACTTCAGGGCCAAGGTGTTAATGGCACAAGGCACCAAAGGACAAAAGGATAGGAGACCAACCTATCTTCACACCCTGGACACCATGTCTCACCCAGGAAGATCTGCAGAGGGCCCCTCAGTGCGGATGACAGTTTGAAAAGCAAGACAATAAACACAGAAATGGGGTGGCCTCATGAAAGTCAAAACAATATTCTTCATCTTCAGAGAGAGTTTGGATTTCACAGATAAAGTCAGATGGACCTCCACAGAAATTTCTAGAAACTTACAGGCTTCTTGAAGGAACTTCTCCCTCACGCTATCGGAAGTGCAGTTTTTACACGTTTTAATGGCAACCGCCAAAGCCGGGTTCTCCTGTTGGGAGAGCACAGAGTCACACACGTGCCACCGAGGCTCCTGGCAGCCCCAGGGGCACGCACAGGCCTGGCTGTCTGCCCTGCAGCTCTGTGGACACCGGGCCAGACAGAACCAGAACCGTGAAACCTCGGGGTGGGAGGAACACTTGAAATACGAGGTCTGTCCAGAAGGTCTAGCCACGTACTATGAAAAAAAAGAGACATCTGTCAAAGAAGACACAAGAAACATTGTACAAAGGACAATGACACCTCGGTCCCCTTCAAAGTAGGCACCTTGGGACCTCACACCGTTCTCCCAGTCGCCATCAGCTGCCCTGTCGTATTTTTCTGAATCTCATCGACGGTCGGAAATCTCTTCCCTTTCAAAGGTGATTTCAGTTTAGGGAAAAGCCCGAAGTCTCGGGGGGCCCAATCGGGTTCATCGGTCGAGGTCTGAGTCAAGTCATTAGCAACTGCCGCTCGATGCTCCTTCTGCTCTGGGTTCGGAAGCCGAGGTCTGAGTCAAGTCATTAGCAACTGCCGCTCGATGCTCCTTCTGCTCTGGGTTCGGAAGCCGTGGAACAAATTGTGCCACAACACGTTTTGTGCCATGATCCTGTGTCAAAATCTCCGACACAGTAGTTTCTGGAACCCCCGATCGGCTTCTAGTTCTCGCACTGTCAGTCTCTGATCTTTGTCAACAGCAGCCCATACACGTTCGACACTCAGGGGTTCTGCCTGCTGCAGGCCTACCAGAACGTGGATCACTTCCCAAAGATTCTTGAAAGTACGGAGCATTTGTGCCCCACTTTCATTTGCACTGCACTCACTGCATTGTCCCCGAAAGCCTCCTGAATCATCTGAATAGTTTCCGTGGAGGGATGTTCAAGCTTAATGCAAAATTTGATGCAGATTTGTTGCTCTACTTTGCAGGTGAATCAGCAGAGGCTGGATGATGAAGTGGCTCGCCCAAAGTCACCTGCTGGTGAGTGGCAGGCCCCTCTGTGACAGGGCACACGCCTCCAGGGCACCTATGGGCAGTGTACAGCAGGGCCAAGCAGCTGGGAGGGGCCACAGCTCAGTTCCTGGGTGACCTCAGCCCCCAGTGGGGGTGGGACTCTGAAATGGGGCCCAGGTGAGTCTCTCGAGTAACACCTGAACCTGCCAAACATTCCCGGGAAAGTCCTGCTATGGAACCATGGGCAGCTGTCCATCTAAACTCCCGCCTTAGGCGGCAGAGGGGACGTCACCTCCTGCAGTGCCAACAGCCTTGAGTCCCATCTCTGTTGTGACTTCTAGACTCCCCCTCTGGTCCCCATTCTTTCAGCGTGGGCTCGTGCACCCGGCCTGCCTCTGCCCTGTGTTGACCAGGATTCAGCAGAGGCACTTTAAACTTGATGTGAGCACGACGAGCCCCTGATGGCCCACCATGATGACTAACGCCGTGTGTGAGCTTTCCCAGGTCATGGGCTGTCCCAGTGGCGGCCAGCATGCTTCTAGACGAATGTGACATGTCTGTGGACAAACTGAGTGAAGCTAAGGCTCCTCCCAGGGTGCTGGGCCTCGTCCAACCAGCTGAAATCCTGATCTCCTAGGATAAGAGGGCAATCCTCTGGTCTGCCTGCCATTGGGCTGGGACTTGGGCCAGGACGCTACTTCGTCCCCGCCCATGGATTCCAATGACACCAAAGGCCACACTGGTCCTCGGACCCTTGGACTCAGACTGGAAGTGACGACAGCGCCAGCGCTCTGGGGTCTCAGGACCACCAGCCTCCACAACCCCTCCAGCCAGTCCCCGATGACGCCCTTGGTATGCACACACGCACACACGGGCACTCGCCCCAGCGGCACCCTCTCTCTGGGGAGCGCTGACCAACACACCCACCGTCACACCTGTTTCCTCCCTCTTCCCCTCCACGGCTGCTCCAGGGGAACAAGCTGGAAACCACCCTGACTGTCCCCTTCCATCATCTCCTGCACACCCGCCCTCCAGGCTAGACCTCGGGCACCTCCCCACAGCAGGCGCCCAGGATCAGCCCGGCCCACTTCTCTGCAATGCCCCTTCCCCACTGGCATCGTCCCCAGGGCCACCTGCCACCTGACCTCCACAGGGCTCTTGGGACTCCTTTTCAGCCCTCCGATGGCTTCTGTTCCCATCACACTTAGGACGAGAGCCCACCCGCCACCAAGGGCCCCTCCGGGGCCCACACACTGGAGAAGTCAGTTCGAAGGGGCTGCCCCTAAAAACCTACAGAGAGGCAATGTGTCTGTGTGGCTTCTCAAGAAAGAGTTTGTAGAAAAACCTCTTTAAAATGCAGGCGACATTTAGCAGGAGACAGAAGTTTCAATGCTACTCTGACTCTGCTCTGCGTGACTCGGTGGGTTGCGTGTTGTCCCACAGAGCGAAAGGTCGCTGGTTTGATTCCTGGTCAGGGCATGTACGAGAGGCAGCCGATCGCTGTTTCTCTCCCTCTCCCTAAAGACAGACAAACCAAAGCTGTTAAAAAAGGAAAGGAAACGCCGCTGTGGCGTCTACCCTGCCCGGGTGAAGACCATGCTCCAGCTCTGTGCTAGCAGCAGCCGACGGACTTTGAAAGGGCTCCAACAATGCATCTAGAGAAGAACAGTCAGGGGTGAGTCATACAAAAAACACACTTAAGAGCCCAATTTTCGAGGTGAGGGTCGAGACAGTGGAGGAGCATGCGAATGCCCTCAGCGGACAGCCAAATGACAGACCTCGCCCAACGAAGGCAGAAGGCACACCGGCTGACGCCCTGCAGCCCGCCCTTACTGACGCAGAGGGACCTGAGTCCTAGACCCATGGTCCACGGGCGCCATCACACCCCGGGGCCCACTGGCCTCTGCTCCTGGGCAGCCCGCTGCCTTCCTGAGGCTTCCTGTCCCACACTTGTCCCCAGGGGGAGCTCTTTTGCTCCCTCCTCACTCCAGGCCTCCGCTCCCCTGTCACGTTCCACAGCCTTTCTGCAGGCTCCCGGGTGGAGCGCCGCCCGTCTGTCCCCGAGTCAGGAGAAGTCAGGCCTGGGCTCTTCCTACTACCTTCTGCCTCCGGGGGCACAGCCAAGAGAGTCGGGAGGATGAGCAGTGTAGCAAAAAACTGGAAAGAGGTCAACAGCTAAAAATGTAAAGGGTAAAGGCTTTTAAAACTGAACTTTAAAAAACGAAACCTCTAATTCGTTTAGCTACAGGGTGGCAACTATCCGTTGCCCCTGACCAAAAACCTTCGCAGCTGCTTGGTTATAAAAGGAATGATTAGCCACCCCTGAAGCACATGGCATGGACATGGAAAACAGACGGGCAGGCCGTTCCAGGAAATGCCTTGCAGTCCCCAAAGCAGGGTGCCACCAGAACGCCCCCGTCCGTGCTGTCACGGCTGCGTGAGAGTCAACCTCTACATTCCAGTCAAGGAGGTCTCTGGGGCAAGTGTGTACTATTACTTTTAACTGTTTAAAAACCACTGATCCAATCACTGAACTCACAACCCAGGTGTGTGCCCTGGCTGGGGGTGGAACCCGCAAACTTTTGGTGCACAAGACACTGCTGCAGCCCAGGGAGCCAACACTGCAGCGGTCCATCAGAAAGCCGCACGGCCACCAGCAGGCCCAGCCACCTTGCTCCTGGACCTGAGCCCCAGAGAGCTGGAGACTGGGGACCAGAAACTGCGCATGGACACCCACAGCAGCGAGGTCTGTGACAGCGCCCAAGTAGCAGTAATCACGGGACCGCCGACAGGTGCGCCCACACACAGGCTGTCGTTACCTGCCAGCGAAGAGCAATGGAGCTCGGCTGCAAGACACCACACGGGCGGAGCCTCACGCTCCCGAAAGAGACGGCCGCCACGGGCCATGCCTGCTGTGACCCCACTTGTGGGGGCCGTCTGGAGTGGGCTAGTCTGCAGGAGCAGGAAGCGGAGGAGTGGTCGCTGAGGGCCAGGGTCCCATGGGGTGTGTGCTGCGCTGGGACGGGCTGCAGCCACTCGCACAGTGGTCACGTGGTGCCACCCCAGTCGCGTCTCAGCACAGCTGTCTGTCGGCAAGTCCCTGTGAAGCGCACTCGTTGCTTCTGGAGGGCGACTGGGGGCAACTAACACTCTTTTCTTGAAGACACAGGCCGGTGCGAACACCAGCTGCCTGCTGTTCACTCTGGCTGTCCGGTCAGGCGGCGCCGCCCAACAGGACAATCCCCAGCGGGGTCTGTTTCCAACGACCGAGGCCGGTAGGTCAAAGTGAGTAAAAGGCAGACCCTGCCCTCCAGGAGCTACTTTGCCATGTCTCCGTTTTGGAGTGTATTAGGTAAGTTAGCACGCATGATGGGCTTAGAAGAGCCATCTGCAAACCCCTTGAAGAGTGAAGGACTTGACGAGGAGAAGCAAGAGGCGCCCTGGCCGTCGACAGCCCAACGGCACCGACCTGGGACTTACCGGGCCCACGTACACGCCTTGGTGCACGTCTCCAAACTGGCCTTCCCCGATGCAGCGCCCGAGCTCGATGCGCTCCCTCTGGATCTCATAGTCCCTGGCTGCAAGACAGGGTCCACACGTCAGGAAACCCGGGACGACAGACACGCCAGGTGTCGACAGGACACGCGGCACGTTTCACCACGTTAATGGACCCCCCCGAGTGGAAACTCCGCCAGTGGCACACTAGGCCGCGGCACGCCTTAAGCACAGTGGAATCCTCTCAAACAGCGCTTCCCAGGGCACTTCCCCACGGTGGCCGTCCAGACCCGAGTTCTGTTACGGGTCGGTCTTTTTTACACGCTCCACGGTCTGACTTGGTTTATATCTATCTATGCGTGACAGTTGTCTAAATAATTCCTCTAAGTATTAAATTTTATGCTTAATTAATAAGTGATATTAGTTAAGATATTAATATATGAAGGCTAAAAAGTTATTTAAAGCAATTATTTTACAAATAACTAAAATTCATAAATATGGAGGCAAAAAAAAATTGGGTCACGAGCAACTGTATGTCTTAAAAGTTTACGGGTGTTCCACTTTATTACAACCCTATGTTGATATTATTCATTGAGCTAAAAGAGTTTAAAGAGGTAGCTTCTAAAAGTTAATTTCAAAATCAGACAATTTGGAGCCAGGTTGTATACATCACATGAATTATGAGCATTGTGTATTTTTGGAGCATGTGGCTGAAATTAATGTACTAGATTGTTGGCGTCCACAAACCGATTATTTAAGGCACATGGAGAGAAAATGCTCACTAGGAACCCAGGGGTCAATCCCAGTCGATGTGCTCCTGGGTCCGGGCCCCCACAGCCCTCACTGCGCACGCCCGACGGTGTCATCACCGATGGACTCCAGCAGCAGCCAAGTGATTGCGAACGCTCCCCCCAGTTTATCAAATTATAAATCATGCAGACGATTCAACCCAAATTTTAGATAGCTGTTTCCCTCTTTAAAATCACATTAGCTAGTAGTTCCCTTGATTTAACAGTGGGAGTAAACCAACGAAAAATACTTTAAAAATAAAAGTTAACTGAAAACGGAAACACCCTGTATCATTCCATAGGTTGCAATTGCAAGCAAATGCAGTTATTTCAAAGGAATTCTGTTACCTTCGTCTATTCCATAGCTTTCTGTGTTGCAATTAAAAGAGAAAAAAATCGAAGACCTTGCTTAGAATAACTAGTAGCAGTTAGGTTAGCAACAATAAACCCAAAGAGTACATTTCAACAACATGTGCTTTGTCAAACGTTCTGACCGTGAACATGAGTAATAAAAAGAGGACGAGACACATGCACAGGCTACACTGCCTCTAGCTGGCTAGCTCTGTGACGGGAACAATGCTCTCATGTTGTCTCACAGGCCTCCCTGGTGACTCGTCTCTGTGGGGTCTGGGTAAAGTGGGCCGTGCTGGACCTTCACTACTCAGCTCTGAACAATAAACACACAATCAAAAATTGGGTTTTTCTGCCCCTGTCTGGTGTAGCTCAGTGGATTGAGCGCAGGCCTGCAAACCAAAGGATTGTGGTTCGATTCCCGGTCAGGGCACATGCCTGGGTTGCAGGCCAGGTCCTAGCAGGGGACTCACGAGTGGCAACCACACATTGATATTTTTCTCCTTCTCTCCTTCCCTTCCCCTCTAAAGATAAATAAATAAAATCTTTAAAAAAAAAAAAGAAAATTGGGGTTTTCTGCAGGTATGTACGAAGGACCAAAAGGCTAACCAAAACATAGCCTTTTCCCAAACTGCCACTGCAAGTCAGACTACATACATGGAAGCTGGGGCTAGTGCCTCAGTCTGGAGTCCCCTCTGATAACGCAGGAGCTCTGGAGAGGGGCAGGGCCACACAGTGCCTGCCTCCGCAGGCGGGACGGTTTCTCTTCACTTTGGTAACAGCTCCTCGAGGTACAGAGCACATCTACATGCAGGCCCCTTTCGAAATCTCCACACAGCAGAAGAGAGCGTCCAGACACTTGCATCACATACACGTGCCCCTCTGCAGGAGTCAGGACTTCAACTGCCAGATTACTAGGGCCGCTGAGGCTGCAAGGTGGGGTCATAATGGGGCCTCTCTAAGGGGCAAGTTTGCAGTTTTTTAAAAGTGAATGACATTTCAAGGGCATCTCCCATTCAAGATCTGGGACACACACTCCAACGCGAGGTCCAGGGCCTCCTCCATCAACAAGCAGCAAAGTAGAGAGAGGCAGGGCACTGACAGCTCCAGGCGCAGGAAGGTCAGCAGGAAGGTCAGTGCCCCACGCCTCCCACCACCAGCTGCTCTGCTGGATTAGGGAAGCTCTTTGTAACTGGTGAGTCAAAGGCAATAGAGAAGAACATTTCAAAGAGGAAATGCAATCTACCAGTATACACACGCAAAGAATAAAGATAGATGTGCATGTATTTAACTTACATAACACTCGTTTTCCACAAAGAGGAAATACTCCGATCAATAAAGGTTACATTATCACAGAGCCAGAAAGCAAGATGAGAAAGGGCCCACAACTAAACTGACGGGCAGATACGTGAGTTTGGGGCACACAAACTGCCTAATTCTGAAGGCTGGAACAAGCATGTGTCAAGCACTCCCTGAGGTACTAAGGACAGTCCTACAAGGACGAGCATCGAAAGCTCTAAACGCGAGCTGCTCACAGGTCCCTGCAGCCAGGCGTGAGCCGGAGCAGCCTGCGCGTACTCACTGGAGGGCATGGTGTACGCCTCGTCCTCGTCCACGATCTCTGCGTAGTCGTCCGTCTCTGCGGGAAAGGAAGCAGGAGTATTGGAAGAGGTTAAACATTTGACCTCCCAGCCCATAATATAATTTGAAAAGGCAAAGTGGCCTGCCTAAATCCCCTACACCATGCTGTCACATTCCTCAGTTTTTGCTCACACGAGTCACTCACAGAACACTAAAAGTGACATCATGGCCCACTGTGTTAAAGACCCAGCCTTGTTTCTCAGTTGCAGACACAGCTGAGACAGGGAGCCCTTGTGAAAGACAGAAAGGCATGACATGACAGTGCACGTGATCCCCACCCCCATCTGTCCTGCCTGCGGCCCCCACAGCCACAGCAAACACAGTGAAAACCACACCACTGTCTCCCGGCACCTGCTGGTGGGCCGGGGCCACGCACACAGCACCTAACACTACTCATGGACTCAGCAGCGCCGTCCGAACGTTCTCTTTGGGGAAACAGAAGCGACAGCCGACTTCCAGGGAGATCGACTGGGCTCAATGACGTCACCTGCTCAGGGTGAAAGCCACCCCGGGCTTTAGCTCTAGTGACTCCTCTCTCAGACGTCTGAAGGGCACACACCAACGTCGACAGGGCACCAGCCCGGCCGGAAAGGATGCAATGACAGCAGACAGCGCTCGGAGACAAGATCTTCTCTGAGACGTGGGCCAGGGGCTCTGGGGCCCCACTGACTCCTTCCTAGGACACAGCGACTTAAAAGCCCACCCCTAGCTACAGGGGGGACCACGGGAAGAAAACCAGTGCACACTGGCAGCAGTCACGCAGGAGGCTCTGGAAAAAGAGCCTCTGGCTGCTTCATGTGTGAGGGTTCCAGCTGCCGCTGGGCCAGCGAAAGGAGGGGCGGTCCTTCCGGAAGGGCCGTCTGAAGGAGCTCTAGTTTGCAGATTCAACCTGGCAGCCGCTGGAAACCCCACAGATACGACAAGCTGAGGGTTCTTTCTTTTGTGATGCCATTATTACTTCGTTCAGATATTAAAATTATAGAAACCAAAGAAAATCAAGATTCTATGCAGTTTACACCCTCCAGGGCAGGGGTGTTCAACCTGGGGCCCAACACGAAACTGTAAATTTACTTCAAGTGTGAGGTTTCTTCGTGATTACACGTCTCGGTGCATTTAATGTGTGGCGCAGCAGCACTGTGAGGCTGGACGCCCCTGCAGGGTGCCGGTCACCCCACGAGTGGCTATGGTAGCGGCTGAGCACAGACCTGCGAGTTCCGGGAGAGTCCCTGTCTTACTTTGCACCCATCGTCACAAGTTATTAAAGTAAAACAAGAAAACTTCAACTGGCAGAATGCAAAGCTAATACACTTGTAATGTTCTCTTTAAGATGTTTAGCAAGTACGAGCTATTTGTAAGTCCTGTATACGGGCAGACAGTCCACATTGTTTTCACACGTCCAACCCCAGCCCCAGCACTACCAACGGGGCTGAAGGAAAATCAACCTGCCCAAACCCCACATCCTTCCACCCCTCTGGCCCTCCCCCTTGTCTGTGCTCAGTGAGTGCTCGGACCAGCAGACTGCCACAGACTTGCTTTCGCACGAGAAGGCCTAACGCAAGACACCCTGAGATGGATGTGGGACAGAAGGGAGCGGGCCGCTCAGGACACGGTGCAGGAAACCGACCTCAGGACTAAGGTGAGAGAGGCGGCACGAGGCCCCCAGAGAGCAGACGGCTGCCCGCCAGGCCCTCCTCTCACCCTGGCACTCCGCAGGCCGGGCTCCAGGCCACTCCCGGCAGGAGGCTGCCGCGGCCCAGCTGCCCTTCCCGCCTGCTCTAGGGCTGCCCTAGAGTACAGGCCTTCCCCGAGGAAAAGGCCCCGGCTGACCCAAGGGGCAGCTCGCTGGCCTGAGAGCTGCTCAGACGCCCACTTCTGCTGCCCACACCCAACCGCCACTGCCCGAGACTCTCTGACAGCCTCTGCGCTCGGCCCTGCACTACTCAACGAGGTTATGGCTCAGTCCTACGCTCAGGCACCCCCCTTCCCACGGCCGTGGGGGCACTGATGTCTACCTGAGCCTGACAGGAGAAGTGCACTCCTCCACCTGAGAACTCTGCACGCCGCCGCTCATGCCGGCTGGGAGCAGACCCTGCCCTGGGCTGGACCCCCCTCCACCCACCCCCATCCCCCTCCACCACGCTGCCTGCTTCATTTCCTCAGTACCCATGACTACCAGCGACCTCACTGTCCTTTGCTCCTCGTCAATGGCTGCCCCCCATGCAGAACGGAGTCCCCGGGGGAGTGGAGCCCAGTGTCTTGCTGACCCTAAGCTCTCAGCACCTAAACAGTGCCTTGCAAAGAGGAGACACTGGGGAAATACCAGCACGACATCAAGAACTGATGTATTGCGACGTGTGCCCATGAACCTGGGGCAGAAAAGCCAGGAAGCCTGTGCAAGGCCACTTGGAGGGTGCAGGGTGGCGCGGCACCACTGGGGACAAGGCACACACCGCACATCTGGGGTCACCAGCCTAACCTTCACCTGCCTGCCTCAGTTGTACCCTCAGGGGTACCTATCAGGAGAAACCGGCCCTGAGGGCTGCTCCAGGATGGCCAGAGAGGCTGAGGTGAGAGGGGCCCTGCTGAACATGTCCAGGCTCGGCTGCCTCAGCTGCTGGAGAGCGCCCCAGCCGGGGCCCGAGGCTACCTGGCTTGCCCTGGAGGACTCCCGGGGCTGCCTCTTTTCATCAAACCCTCAGTGGAGACACCGGCACCAAAAGAGCGGGACTCCTAAGAGCCATTCGCTGTCAGGCCACACACGGGCCTGGGCACCACCAGACCCATCCGCAGTGACCAGGAAGAGCCCACCCGACCTCCGGGCTGCCTGTGGGTGAGCTCCGTGACCCTGAGGGCGGGCCAGGCTCTCCAGGAACCACCCTGTGACATCTGCGCTGTGTGGGCCGTGTCGGGGTCCTCCGTGGGGGTCCAAGCTGCTGCAGGAACACGGCGACTTGGACCTGACCGTCGCCTTCTCCACAGGCGTCTTCACGTGGCCTTTGTGACACTGACCTGCTCCCACTGCTGGCGTCCTTCCTGGCTTTCAGGGGACAGGCCAGTGCAGCTCTGATAGGAGAGCCGAGTTCACAGGCTCAGGGCCCCGAGACACGGCAGCCCTGCCTGAGGCTGCCCAGTCTCCAAAGCAG
>PVKM010032117.1:0-16542 GCA_004027735.1 Carollia perspicillata
AACATTTATTAGCCTAACTGGTAGTACTGAAATGGATTTTTAAAATAAAGATAGTCTGTAACTCTACTGCAAAATTTTAACTTGTTCAGATTGATCTTTTCTTTCAATACCACAAATTATTGGCATTTTCCTGAATTCATAAACCGTGCTGTTAAAATTGCAAGCGTGGTAAGCTGCCGTCTGCCATCCCTGAGCTCAGCACACCCTTCCGTGGGCATCCTCAAGTTTGCCTCAGGAGGGGTGGGCACAGTCTCTGAACAGTCTCTCGTGTGGTTTGGTTCTTCTGTCTGAGCCTACGGTTTCCTTGTGGGTTGGTTTTTTCCCGCTTAGTGTAGGTATAGTGGGCTGACGTATCTGGACAAGTCGCAGGTGGGTATTTTAAGAAAGCTTGCCTTGTCCTCTTCAGGTGACAGGAATGTATGAAAGTTGGGTGCCCAAACTTGTGGCTGCCCTGTACAAGAGGGAACCCGACTCCAACGTCATCGTGGTGGACTGGCTGTTGCGGGCCCAGCAGCACTACCCAGTGTCAGCGGGCTACACCAAGCTGGTGGGAAAGGATGTGGCCAGGTTCATCAACTGGATGGAGGTGAGGCTGGAGGGAGGGGCCTTATGTGTCCAGCACACATCTGCTGGCCAGAGCTGGATAAATGGCTGGTCTTCGTTCCCTTTCACTTAGATACAGGTATTTTCTGGGGGCAGTTCAAATCTGCAGGATGGACAATGGCATTATTTTTTATCCAAAAGCAGCATTATGATAAGAATGATAAAACCGTAAAGCCAAGGCGTGGTCCTGCCCTGTTCTGCCCTTTGATATTTTCATGGTGAATAGATTTGCTGAGACCAAGAACTAAGTGGGCAGGACAGAGAAAAGCTTGTTATTTCTGGGCATCGGGAAGACGTCCTGTTCGGGCCATTCCTTCCCTATCAGTTGGCTGGCACGTGCAATTTTATCCTGGCTCTGACCTGTTAGGATATTCATCTCTTTGATGAAGATATTACTGGAACTTATTCCTTAGAGCGGGCTACAGGCCCACATTTTTGTTGAGCGTTACGGGGGGGATGGAGTTGAGCAGGGAGAACATGGCAGGGACAGTCCATAGGATGTGAGGTGGCCCAGGGTCAGGCGTCCCGACTTAGCTGCCAGTTTTACCCGTGCGACTCCCTGACACTGTCTTCTGAAACCTACCTTCGGAAGGTTTCTCGGGGCTGAAAGGAAGCTAATTCTCTGACAGGGCCAAATTACTAAAGTCAGATGCTTTGGAGGTAAACAATAAGCTGTGTTTATTGGACTGACCCTTAAAAGGTTGACCGCTGGCTCTTTTGCTAACCAGGAACATGAACTGGGGCAAATCAGATCACCCTTCTGGCTTCTCATACCATCCGTCGAATGAGGAGGCTGGACCGTATGTGTCTGCGTTCCCTTCCCCTGTAACATTTCCTGATTTTTAGTCATTGCTTGGCTAACCATCAAGAGTAAAATGATGCAGGGCATTTAGAGTAGGACATAACGGGCTAAAGTTAAATTTGTGTATGTGTGTCTATACACATACATATATCTATATTTATATCTACACAGCATATATGTGCATACAGATATTTTCAGATGCATGGAAATTCAGATTTCCATACGTTTCAATTTCAGATGTATTGAAATACTTTCTAAATCAAACACATTGTTAAGGAAAGAGAAAGGTCTCAGTACTAGAGTGTATGTCTTACCTGTAACACGAAATTTCAGTAAGTAGAATTAGTTTCCAGTATTGCCAATATGTTGAAAACAATATTTACATTCATTTTACTTCTTTCAGCTTTGACCTCTTGCAAAGAACTGTAAGAGCCTTTTTCTTCTTTCTCTCTTCCGAAGGAGGAATTTAACTATCCTGTGGACAATGTCCATCTCTTGGGATACAGCCTTGGAGCCCATGCTGCGGGTGTTGCAGGAAGTCTGACCAATAAGAAGGTCAACAGAATCACCGGTAAGAAAGCAGTGCCATTTCTCTTACAACGAAAGAGTCGAGATGCCTGTCATCCTGAAAGAGGGTGAGAATGTTTGTCAAATGCCCATAGGTGTGTATGTTTTTCTGGGTTTGCCCAGCCACTTGATTATGTCACCAGAGGGCTCTTTTTCTGCAGTGAGACGGAATATTGGCCCTTGCTCTGGTGGGCAGATCTACTGGCCGAGGAGAAAGAGAGCAGAGATAAGCACAGGGAGCCCACCCGTGTCCCTCCTCCCTCCCCCCGGGCTTCGCTAGTGTGCAGCCCACAGGTCACCCCTCCGGTCAGGACTGGGAAAATGAAAAAGAGCCACCACCTGGAAACAGGAACACATGCACCTGGGCCAGTGGTAGTAGATGGTCTGGCACATTCAGAGAGGAAGGGAGAACCTGCCACTGAGGAAGGGCCCCTCACAACTTCAAAAATAATGTACGAAAGGAAATCAAGTCGTCCTGTGAAAATTTCTAATTCATGGTTAGTTTAAGGGCCTCAAATGCCATTTTAGAGAGACCTAAGCCTACTTTTTCTAACTCCCAGTAATTCAAAGGTCTGATCTCTGTTGAACAAGAACTAATAAGAATCTGTGTGGCTGCCAATTCTGTTCAAGTGGTGAGCAGTGGAGTGTTCAGGTGACACTGAAGGAGACTGAGAACAGTAGGAACTGAAAAATCTCTGAGGCTTTTTTCCCCCCACGAAGGCCTAGATCCAGCTGGACCCAACTTTGAGTACGCAGAAGCTCCAAGTCGCCTTTCTCCCGATGACGCGGATTTTGTCGATGTCCTCCACACATTCACCAGAGGGTCACCTGGCCGGAGTATTGGAATCCAGAAACCAGTGGGGCACGTTGACATTTATCCTAACGGAGGCACTTTTCAACCAGGCTGCAACATTGGGGAGGCTATCCGCGTGATTGCCGAGCGAGGCCTTGGAGGTAAATATCATTTAGAAGGCAATGAAATGCAAGGTGCGTTCTTAACTCTTTCTGGCCCAGCGTCAAACCATTCTCCACAAATATGTCGTTTTAATACGCACATTCAGCCAAGTCAGTGCTCAGATGAAGTGCCAGGTTCAGCACGATCTCCTTCCGGTGGTCAGTCAGTCAGTCAGTCAGTCCGGTGGTCAGAGCATTTCCTCTCTGCGACCCAAACTGCACTGAGCCCTGCACTCACGGTGCAAAGACAAGACAGGTGCGGCTTGGACAAGGAGACCCCGCTGCCTCCCAGCAGCACAGGTGCTCTCTGGCCACCTGCTGTCATACTTCGAATGCAGTTGCAAAACGAGTGGAGTTATTTTGGACTTACAAGTGTAGAAGTTAACAAGGTAACTTAGGAGTTATTTTGGATAAACAAATCACCATTCTCTAACAATAAATGTTCTCAGATTTTAAGAAGAAAATATAATATTGGCTTAATAGTTGCTTTGATAATTGTGGCAGCTTGCGTTTAATGTATTATTTGTTGTAAGGGAACTTTGCATACTTTGAGGACAGTGGGACGCACCTGTAGATAATATGCTCAGGACTTTGTGTACGTTATAAAACTTACAGCATCATGTTACTATTTTCAATTATTATAAAAGTTTATAGTAATAGATACATCCTTATAACATCGATGACTATTTCTATGATTCATTTAATGTAAAAATCATTAGTAGTAACAGAACCCTAGAATTTTACGTAGCATCTATGATAAAATAATATTTATTTAATAATTATGCTCTTATGATGTGGTTTCTAGAATTATGTTTCTGGAGGCATCTGGAATCATTATATATGCTTTAGATATAAAGCATATAATAAAACTGGGCGAAATCAACTTCTGCCTTGGATATCTCGTATTATAGCTTCCTAAACACGCAAGTGTAAGACAGCGGTAAAGCCAGAAGTTCCCTGTACATTTGCAACTTTGACATTCTTGGAGGTGGGTGAGAAGCTGCCACCAAGAATACCTCCTTACATAGAACATACAAAACAAAAAGTCATAGGACTAGATCCTGAGGTCATTTGATTCTTAACACCGCACCTGAGCTCTTTCGGACATGCTGGGTGAGGCGCTCGTGGAGGACTTCCACAGAGCTGAAGTTCTCCTTGCTTCCCTCCCCCCAGATATGGATCAGCTCTTGAAGTGCTCCCATGAGCGCTCCATTCACCTCTTCATCGACTCCCTGTTGAATGAAGAAAATCCCAGTAAGGCCTACCGGTGCAATTCGAAGGAAGCCTTTGAGAAAGGACTCTGCCTCAGCTGCAGAAAGAACCGTTGCAACAACATGGGCTATGAGGTCAACAAGATCAGAGCCAAAAGAAGCAGCAAAATGTACCTGAAGACTCGTTCTCAGATGCCCTACAAAGGTAAGCTCGAGACTGCTGTGAACGGGAAAACCAATCTGATCCTGTTTTCTTTTTTTTGCCATGCTCATTGCATCACATGCACTGATGCTGTTCATTGCAACAGAGGTGATAAAAAGATGTTACTAAACACGAGCCCCCACTTGTGTGTTTGTGGGTAGAGAGGGAGTTGTGCTGATCCACTTTACTGAAGTCCGACTTCCCATTGCCAGCAAGGCCCAGGGCACGCCCGGCACTGCCCCCCTCTGTAATGTGACCGTTAGCCTGTGCCCACCCACGAGCACCAGGCTCAGAGCTCATTTGGAACCAACCATCCAGGGTCAGCAAACTACGGCCATGGGCTGCATCCAGCCCACCACCTGCTATTATAAATAGAGTTTTATTAATAAAGTCGCTTGCATTTGTTTCTGTATTGACTAAGGCTGCTTTCCTGGGACAGAGACTGCATGGCCTACAAAGCCTAAAAATATTTACTATCTGCTGCTTTACAGAGAGAGTTTGCTAGCTCCTAAAGTTTGCTTTAAGTGAAGGCAAGAACCACCTCTATTTTAAAATATACCTATTTCTGGGAGGGAGAATATACCAAACCTCCTGAGGTATATTCATTTCATTATGAATTTGTTCTCCATTGAATTTCAAACACAGCAGCTTGCTTAGGACAGGACCTGTAGGAAGTGAGGGGAGCCGGGAGAGGAGATAACCAGACACCTGGCCAGAAGGACTAACATCACGGGGGCTGGCTGATGTGGAGTCAGTGGGAGTGCCAGGGAAGGAAAGATGTCAAAGAACAGTTCCCCGCAGAGCAGATGTCTGATAGAGGCACCTGTCTGTGAGGTGCTTTGCGACAATCTCTAAGGTGCACTTGGTGGCCCAGAGGTTTGGAGCACCTCTAATTCAAGGACACCTTGTAAGTCATGAGAGATTCCCTCGGGCTCCCTGACTCTTCAGAATGAGGACGTGTGTGTGAGGTGTAGAGGAGACCCAGGTGTTCGCGTGGCACCACTCAGAGCTCCATCACGTGTCTGGGGGGCTCCGGCAGGCTCGGCTGCTCCCGCAAGGGCTCCGTTTCCCTGAAAATGCTGTTTCTCTTCACCCTGAAGTCACTGTGCCTTAAGCCTGCTGCCTTTCCTATGCCCTTGTCTTCTCCCCATCCCATCTCCTCAGGGTTTTTGATAGGGATGGGAAGAACAGAGAGGAGAGGTTCAAGTTCAGGTACCTGCCTCCAGGGGCTGTCTCCCACACAGGACGCTTTAGGAGCTAATGGTCTGTACAGTCTTGATGGTGATACAATGAGACAAGTTTTATTGTGAGACTCTGTGCTAGAGGATGGCGGGACAGAGGATGAGCGTGATCCTTTGACCCGAGGGAGCATAAACATAGGGTAGGGAGGCCAGACAGACCCATGAAACACGAAGAAACGTAGTCACAGACACTGACACAGTAACAAACACCAAATATGCTTGGTATAGATGCCAAGGGACCAGCTGGCCAAGAAAGAGGTGGAGTTCATGGAGAAAGCATCATGGGAAATGTGGCCTCTTGGGGTTATCTCCCCAGTACCCCATCAAAGACAACTGCTTTCTGGGAACGCTAGGCAACTCAGACACCCCTGGATTTCCCTATCCACCGTAACCACACTTTTTTGACAGGGAGTAGAACTCAAGGTTTTGATTGCCTAGTAGTGGACACTGTACAGACACCAAGAACTCTTTTTAAGCCGGCCTGACTGTCCCGTGTGAACACTTCTTGCTTGACCCCTAGTGAAGTCCAGTCTGTGGTTCTGAGTGGCCTGCTTCTTGGGGGACTGTGGTGTTTCTGTTCAGACTGATCAGCGCTTGCTTCAACTTTCTCCCCACAGTCTTCCATTACCAAGTCAAGATTCACTTTTCCGGGACCGAGAGTAACACGCAGACCAACCAGGCTTTCGAGATCTCTCTATATGGCACGGTGGCTGAGAGCGAGAACATCCCTTTCACCCTGTGAGTAGCGCACGCGCGGCCTGACCTCCTGCCTGTGGCTTGTTGCACTCCGCCACCTGCCCTAACTGTTGGTCTGAGGAATAGGAGAGGAGTAAGCCATGGAGAAAAAGAAATATCCAAAAGAATTTTAAAAAGCTGTATGGCAGAAATGTCCGTTACAGCGGTGCATGTGATGGCATGGACCAGAGAAATGAAGTAAATGTCCATCCAAACTGAGGCCGCGGTTAAGTGAGTCGGGATTTGACAAATCAGCACCATCAATCTAGCCTCTAAAAATGAGGACTCTATAAAACTAGGTAAAGCAGGGCAAGAGTGGGAGGTAAAATATGAAGTGAACAAAGAAAGAACAGAGAATTGTACGTGCACCGTGATTGTTACAAAAGAAACACATGTTCGTTCACATATCAATGCAAACTGAAAGAGAATCCATGAAAATAATGTCTCTGACTAGTTGGCTAATGGATTTTTTCCTCTTGAAATTGTATTAAATAGTTCATATTGTTAGGGTAAAAGTTAGAACTGATTAAAGGGGCGGAGCTATCTTTTGAAATACACTAAATGCCATTGACATTCATCTTGGGTATTTTGCTGGACAATTTTTGCATTTTTAAAATACCTCCCAAACAATACAACTCTTTACATCTTGGGAAGAAGAAAAGGGAGGGGAACTCCTGATTCCCCGAACTAACCAAATTTGCCGATTTCTGTGTTCAGGTCCGAAGTCTCCACAAACAAGACATACTCCTTCCTCATTTACACGGAGGTGGACATAGGAGAGCTGCTCATGCTGAAGCTCAAGTGGAACAGTGACTCCTACTTCAGCTGGTCCGACTGGTGGGGCAGCTCTGGCTTTGCTGTCGAGAAGATCAGAGTGAAAGCGGGAGAGACTCAAAAGAAGTAATTGCATTTACTTTTCTTCCTTCCCTTTAGACTTCTCTCTAATATCATTACCCAGAGATAGTATTTCTGGAGCCTTCCATGCTTAGGTGAAGTTTTATTAAGCTTTGTCATTAACACTGTATCAGCTAGTAAGTGAAATGAGTCAGACGGAAAGATGAATACCCTATGATTTCACTGCTATGTGGAATCTGAAAAGGCAAAATAAGCAAACAAACACAACGATCAGGCTCATAGATACAGAGCACAAACTGATGGTTGACAGATGGGAGGGGGCTTGGGGGGCTGAGTGAAAAGGGGGAGGGGTTAAGAAGTACAAATTAGCAGTCACAAAGTAGTCATGGGGATGTAAAGTCCAGCATAGCTTTGGGAATATAGTCGATAACTGTGTGGTACCAGCTGGGCACTCGACTCATCGGGCGAATTACTTAATAAATTGTGTCAATGTTTAACCATTATGTGGTACACCTGAAACTAATATAAAGTTGAATGTCAACTGTAATCTAGAAATTTAAGAAAACTGTATCAGCTAGATAATTACACCTATATATATATTTTTTTGGGGGTGTGTTCTTTAACCGTCATACTAGGGAAGTAGTAGTGTTTCTGAATTTCATGGAAAGATGACAGGAGCCCCTACTGGTCACAGTTATGAGTGACAGCTGAGAGGAAAAGTCAGGAATCTCAGCCTCTCGTTTTGCATGGCTTCTTGCAAGCACAAAGCAGTTATGGAAAGAACCTCAGAGATGTTACTTTGATGTTCGAAGACTAGCACCAACCTCTTCAAGAAGGATGAGATGCCAAGAGAACCTCACCCTGTCTCCCCAGGCCCACCCCACACATATCTATAATATGAATTGTGTCGAGACCCCATGGGATTGAAAACGTTTATGCTAAATGGACAGAGATTTTGAAACTACAGTGTTACTATAATATTGTTAAGGCACATGTGGTGTTTTAAATTAATATCGATTAGTTATTACTTCTCTGTTGTCATTTTTTTTATAACAAATAAAAAAAGAAGGAGAAGCTGTGGCGGGAGGAGCAGAGCCCTTGTTTCTGGAGCAGAGCCAGCAGGAGGCTGGTTCGGGAAGCCCCTACGGCACACCCTCAGGGGTGGGGAAGTCGGTCTTGCATCATCTCGTGGGGAGAGCCTTGTGGTTTTAAGGCCACTCCAGGCTCTTTGTATGCAGTTTAGATCAATTAACTGGCTTTATTGCTGAACGGTGGGCCGGGCCCTCAGATAACCCTCTGACGCAGAGGTGTTGCTGACAAGAATGGCCTGCCTGTCAAATGTTAATTGTTGAAAATATCAAAACAATGAATTAGATGGATCATGTGGGATTTAAACAGCCCTGACCCAACCACCTGTCTTTGAACTGCCTTTTCCGTGGCTCCACAGGACACGTTCACACCCATGTTTCTCCTCCCAGGGTGATCTTCTGTTCTCGGGAGAAAGTGTCTCATCTGCAGAAGGGGAAGTCGTCTGTGGTATTTGTGAAGTGCCACGAGAAGTCCCTGAATAAAAACTCTGGCTGGTGAGCACCAGGGGGCAAAGCGCCCCGGGGTCTGTGGGCTGGTGCGCCGAGGGCGCTGCTGCATGCGGGGCTCAGCACCCAGAACCGCAGGCCTGCGCGGATTCCTGTGATCAGGCCTCCTGGAGTCTGCCTAGCCCGTCCGTATGGACATCAGACTGGGCCATTTGCTTTGGGCAGTACTCATTCTTTCATTCTGTCTCTTTCTGCCCTTTCTGCCAGCTCTGACCGCCATCCCTGGCACACTTTTTAGATTTTATTTTACCTCTCGAACAACCACAAAATCTTCCCGTGTGCTTTCCCTGGCACAGCATTCCTGCTGCCTCGACGATGCTGCATGCAGAGCACGTGGCACACGTTGGCATCTCGTGGCTGTGGGTGCGGCTCCTCCTGGGGAGTACCCAGGAGAGCGAGTGGAGCAGCAGCTGCAGCCACGTAGTCTTTCTATGATGTTCTAAGTACCGGCCGACTCTGGGCCAGAGGGCCCAAGGGGTGGCCCCCAAGCATCCATCTCGAAACTCCAGAGGTGGGGAGTTAGTGGAGGTAGGCGGTTGGAGACGGTTCTCATTCTGTTTCCCATCTCAAAACAGCTCCCTAGCTCGTTCCTACCTGACCTTTCAGGCTAATCCGTGTGGCAGCTGTCAGATGAGTTTTTCCAGAGCGTCAGTACTAAGTGGAGGCTAAGCATGTGATTTTCCCCATCCTTTCCTGACTTGCTGCCCTAGGCCACTTTCATTCCTCCACTCAGTCGCCTGCCAGGAGAAAGCTTACATCTTGTCTTACAAGCCAGGGACGCAAGAAGCAGTGGGGAGGGCTGGTCACAATGTTATCTGCAAACGGAAAAAGCAATTGCTTTTGGTTTGCCTTCTCCCTGTTACATTTGTGGACAAAAGTACAGAATAAGAGTTGCCTAATCAGAAAAAGCACATTAAAGACCCTATATGAAAGATCTCTTTTATTTTTAATTTGCATTTTATAATGTAAGTTATCCATGGATAATTATGGGTTGTGGATAGATTAGAAAAAAAGGAAATAAAATCACATGACTCTAGGGCCCAGGGACAACCCTAGGTTAACGTTTTAATGTATGGGCAGACCTCGCTTCCCGGTGCTCCCCGGATACTGCGTTTTTAACACATTGAAGGCTTGTGGCCACCCCGCATCCAGCAAGTCTATTGGTTCTACTTTCCCAACAGGTTCAGATGATGGTTAGCATTTTTCAGCCATAAAGTGTTTTTATTAAGGTATGTGCATCATTTCTCAGACATAATGCTATTGCAGACTTACTCGACTGCAGTACACTGAATTTTCTGTGCTCTGAGAAACCGAAACATCCCTGTGACTCACTTTAAGGTGACATTGGCTTTTTTGCAGGGGTCTGGGACCCAGCCTGCAGTATCTCTGAGGTACACCTGTGTGTATTTCCAGGTTTTCTCTATGCATGGATAACATTTATATTATCTTACAAAAATGGAATCATGGCATATGCACTTCGAGTGCAAGGTGGGGCCCTCTGGATTGAGAACGTTCACGTAGGACACTCAAGGCAGACTTGAAACGGAGAATAGTTACTGGCATTGAGCCAGGCAGAGCAACCGCATTCTTATTTTAGTGGAGATTGTTTTCCTAAGAGGTTCTTTGCTTTGTTTTTCCTCATCACAAATTTGAGGCAATTTCACATTTGCTTCAACTCTTAGAAAGGGACTCCTATACCTGAGTTCATGTCACATAAAAACATACACAAATGCACACATACACATACATTCTCCCAAAGTTATTCACAACTGTAAATCTATGTGTCAATGTAAAAAAAAAAAAAAAGAAAGAAAAAGAAAAAAAACCAATCCCAGATTAGGAAATAACTCCATTTGTTTATAAGGTATTTCTGGTCATATTACTTATAGGTCACAAGAATTTACCTGAGACAGTCTAATGATACATTCTTTGTCTGATTATAGGATTGCTGAGACAACAGATACTTAGGCAGGTTTTTAAAAAAATGCATCTGATCTTTATCTAAGAGGCAGTTATGAATCAGATTAATAAGCTTCTGCAGTTTCCTTGTGATTCAATTAACCAAACAAAAGCTTTTGTTTCTCTTACCTTCTGACATAACTCTTTAGAAGTCTCATGTCACAAGAAAAAAAACAACAGGCATTTCATTTGGCAAGTTTTAGAAGTAATATTTCTTCCTAAATTTCGAAATCATTTGGTTTTGTCTTCTGAAAATGATACACTTTGCCTTGACATGGCTGAGCAGACGCTGGTGCGCCTGCCCTTTCTAGGAACCGGCTGCTTTCTCCGGCCCATTGTCCGAGTCTCCCCCGGGTCTATTCTCATGGCTTCGTTCTGAACTTGCAGTTGAGATCCTTTTCCTCCTGAAGTGGCGGGGGAGGGGGGAGGGTTGTAAAACTCTCAGCAGATAATAAATTGCCCTTCCTTTTCTCTCGCTCTCTTTTTTTTTTCTCAGAAACTGGGCAAGACTACAGAAGGAAGAACAGCACATGAATTCTGTAAAGAAGGAAGTAACTTTTACAGAAGATGCCCAGAGCTTTGGGTGGTTAAAAGTGAATTTTCCTGAGTATTAATCCCAGCTATCCTCGTTAGTTATTTTAAGAGACAGTCTCAAATACTAAAAAGTGGCTAATTCAACTTGAGGAGTACAGTGGCCAAATAGCACATCCAACAACATTAAAACACAGCAGGTATGAAAAGCACTGCATTTTGTCCCTTGAGAAAGAAAAAACAATTGTTTGGGCCGTGGTAAAATAATAAAGCGTCTTTATGTGATGAGTTTAGCCATAGCCTACAGTTGATTGGAATCTCATATTTCAGTTGGAATTCTTCATCTCTGGATTGATATATTCTCAAAGTTCACTCCGAGTCGGAGTATAGAAAGTGTTCTTTTCTGGCCTGAGTTCGACCCATTTCCTGACTGGGCTAAACACCTGCCTTGTTGGAACGGTGCCCCTCTGTCACTGGAAGCAGCTCTGGAGTGAGCCAAGAATTAGTGGTTGGCAGCGAGGAAGGGAGAATGGAGTTGACCTGAACCTTCAAACACTGTGGTGGGTTGCATCATAACTGGGTTACAAATTAAAGGAGATATAAAACTTCTACAACTAAATCTTAATAGGCTTTACAGTTTATTGCTTGATCTCTTCCTTCCTTTTCTTGCTTTGTCTCAAAGTTATATTTTAACAACGCTCCCTCGGTAGGTGTTAAAAGGAGCCTGTCATGCTCAGCTGGCACATAATTTTAACTATGGAGAAAGAAAGTGATCCCATAATTTTAGTACCAGATTTTCAGAAGTGTGTTCATCGTTTTGAAGTCATTTACTACCTGGCGGTTCCTACTCAGTCTCAGGCCTATCTCAGTCACACTCCAGTCACACTTTGACTGTGTGTCTCTTTCTTCCTTGGTTCTGATAAGAAAACGTGTTCAAAGCTGAATTTTGCATCACTCGAAGTGTACAAATTTTAGACAAGAGCTGTTTTTACTAAGTAGAGAGATGGAAAAGCCACTGGGACATATTCATAAACAGCGCTTGAAACCCTTGCGGGCGATGGAAGGAATCCTCAGTTGCCATAGCCATACGCAATGTCATCAGAGTTGTTGTTTTTAACAACGAGTCAGGAGTGAGCAATTATTTATAATCTAGATCTCTCCAGATCTTCAGAACGCTTTTCTATATAATTCATATAAAATTATAAAGAAGTCAAACGTCTCGGAGGTTATTGTGGGGAACCCGGACTGTGAACATGTGGCGGGCACCTGCACACACACCCACAGAGAAAGCCCCACATGTGCGCTAATCATTCAGCGCTTGGAAGGTGGGTGATGAACAGGTGTAGGGGGTCTGTAGGCCCTTCATCCGAGGGGCATGGCTGTGCCTGTGCGGGGCAGGGTGAATGCTGGGATCGATATCAGCCAGTTTGGCACGAATTCTCTCTGAAAATAAAATGTGTGGTTTGTGGTTGGGCTTCCCCCTTTATCGTTAATTCATTAATTTTCCAGATTTGGGTTTTGAGCATAAACTTAGGAACGTGAATCAAATCAGTGTAAGGCCCTGGAAACTCTGGCTTCTCTAGACTTCACTACAAATGATATATTAAC
Organism: Carollia perspicillata; assembly: GCA_004027735.1. NCBI lineage: Eukaryota > Metazoa > Chordata > Mammalia > Chiroptera > Phyllostomidae > Carollia > Carollia perspicillata. The sequence continues at coordinate 12,864 of PVKM010032117.1, forward strand.
AGTGCTTTGGCTTTACCTGTTATTTATTAGCTGTAAATACATGTGTGTATGTGTAAACAGGGGTTGTACATGTTGGGGAAGTTGCCATGGAGATCTGCATTTCCAGATGTGTGGTGCTAACTTTGTACGTGTCTTTATTAGCGATGCTCTCGCTGGCCCGCCTCACTCTGATGAAGTGACACAATAAAATGGGCTTTCAGAAAAAACAAACTTACTTAACTATGTGAAGTTTTAATAAAATTGACAAAATTTTATTACAACACTAAGTCATTATTTCGCATTATTTTAGTCCCCTAAAATTGAAATTTATTCTTAGGGCAGATTCATTCAGCACATTTTTACTGAGTAACTGCTATACTTAGTAAAAAATATGGTTTCTAAAAATAACAGTACACATTATATGTATTTTTTATACTTACATTTGTACAGGGCCTTAGAGATACTTTATTCACTTATTTGTCAACACATTACAACCCATGGGCCAAATAATCTACTATAATCCATTTTTATGTGGCCCAGAAGCTAGGAATTTTTTAAAAATAATTTTTTATTTTTTAATTACCGTTGACATACAATATTATATTAGTGTCAGTTGTACAACGTAGTGATTAGACATTATGTAACTTTCAAAGTGGTCACCCTGGTATTTTTAGTGCCCACCTGCCACCGTCCGTGGCTAGTACAGCGTTATTGACTGTATCGCCTGTGCTGCGTTTCACATCCCCGACTATTTTTATAACTGCCAGTTAGTACTTCTTAATCCCCTCACCCTTTCCCCCCATTTCTCCAGCACCCCTCCCGTCTGGCAACCATCACAATACTCTCTGTATCCATGAGTTTGTTTCTGTTTTGTTTGTTGGTTTGTTTTTTAGTTTCACACGTAAGTGAAATCATATGGTATTTGTCTTTCTCTGTCTGGCTCACTTCACTTAGCATATTACCCTCTAGGTCTATCGGTGTCTTGGAGATCCTTTAAACTTAACTACAGAGGAAAATGATACAGAATTTTCCTCAATAAAATACACACAACTTTTCTGCCTACATGATAGTTTCCCCAAAACATTACATTAATAGAAAAACATCTTTGACCATTTTCTGGGATACATTATCTCTTTCTGAGGCCTAAACGTTAGCTACAAAAAGATTGGCATTTATAGTAAAATGAGCTGTTGGGACGGGAGGCGCAGTTCAGAGCTTTGCGCTGGGCTGTTGGACGGTGGACACGGACACATGAGAACAGCCATGCAGCCAAGGAGGGATCGCTTCTCAGGACGATCAGGAAGAGTTTAGTCCAGAAAGTAGTTGTTTCCGTGGCCCCTCACCCAAAACTTTATTGCCCATTAGGCATAGGGTTTTCTGGAGCTGGGGTCCCCCCGAGAGGAAGAGACTCCCCTGTTCACACTTTCCTCACGGCTAAGCAATGCCTGCTGCTGTGATAAAAAAGGCAGACAATGGAGGATTTGGCGAGGACGTGGAGAGACACGAGCTGACATACATTGCTGCTGGCAGTGTGAAATGGTGTAGCCACTCTGGAGAAGGTTTGACAGTTCTCTGAAAAATTCACTCTAGAGTTTAACCCATGTGACCCAGCAATGCCATTACTTGGGTATATACCTAAGAGAAATGCAAACGTATGTCCACCGAGATTTGACAGAAATGTCACAGCAGCATCATTCATGACAGCCCCAAAGTGGAAGCAACCCCAGTGCTCACTCACTGGTGGAGAGGTAGACGGAATGTCCACACAAATGAGTATTATTCTGAAACTAAAAGAGCGAACTGCTGAGACAGGCTACAGCGTGGATGCACCCTGAGCAACATTTGCTGTGCGAAAGGGCCCCATGCGAGAACCACGTATCGTGTGACTCCGCTGGTATGGAAGCTCTGGAGAAGGCAGTTTATGCGGGCAGTAGATTTAGTGGTTGCCTGAGGAGGGGAGTTGAAAGAACAATCGACTATAATGGATATAAGGGATTTTTTGGGAATGATGGAAATTAGGTTGTGGTTAGAAAAGCACAACCGTGTAATTTGCTAAAAAATCATGAAATCGTACACTTCAAATAGGTGGATTTAATGGCATGTAAATTTTGCTTCAATAAAGGTCTTAAACATGTATACACCTAGACCTGTGGGGATAGACACAACCGCATACTATCCCCGTATGTGACCTGGGACCCAGCTCTCTGGCCCCTGTGCGAGGAACTCTGCAGGGCTTACCCCCACCTTCTCACACTGGCCTTGAATCTCCCAAGGGCCAGCATATGGCAGAGTTTGTCCTAAGTGAACACTGTCAAGAAACTTGTCCTATTATAAATGTCTTATTTTAAAATGCCCTGATTCAGTAAGATTATAGGCCCATTTGTGATACATTTCTCTTACTGCAGAAATGCTAATGTCTAGAAAATTGTACTCTGAAATGTATCTCATTGGGAATTCTCCAGAATTAGAATATCATTAAATAACCATCTTTAGAGGTAGCAGTATTATTAGAGATCACCTAATACAAGACACTCAATCTTTAGCTGATGTAATAAGCTGTAGTTCTAGTCAGCGGCACACACAGGCCTAGAACTGGTTCTTACCGGTTAGTGCTCAGCGTATCCACATCAGTTTCCATCGTTTTGTCTCCTGAATACTTTATAAACCATGTGCTTCATTTTGAGTTTGCTTCACATACAAACATAGCACCATGCATTTCCCATGAGAAGGTGCATGCCTAGAACTTTGAATAGAATAAATGAATTTTCAGTAAAAGCCGCACACGTCTGCGTGACCAGTGAGCAGTGGGGAGCCTCCCCACTGAGGACACTCCACACCAGGGACACCGACTAAGTTCATTACACCTCGGATCTTTATGTGTCATCACACGGTTCTAGACACGGGAACTACGGGGCTGAAGACCAGCTGTGTGCAGGACAACTGGAACAGTGTAGTAACCAGCCAGCAGTCGGTCCCAAAGGTCCTCCTCTCCTGGTACTGGCATGCTTGGGCAGCTTCTCCCCTCACTGTGCCGTACAGCGGAAGTGATGGCACATCACTTCCAAAAGAAGGCTGTAACAGGACCGTGACTTCCATTTTGGTTGTTCTCTTGTGCCATCTGTCTCTCTCGGGTCACTTGCTCTGGGGGAAGCTGTTTCGTGGCCGAATCCATGGAGAGGCCCACACAGCGAAGCGCTAACGCCTCCTGTCAACAACCACAGGGCAGGCTCAGCAGTGACTCTGCACAACCCAGGTGGGCAGAGTCCGAGGGCGCAGCCCCACCAAAAGCCTGAATGCAGCCTCGCAAGACCCAGCAAGACACTCCCAAATCCTCGGCCCACAGAAACTGTGAAATAATGTTCATTGTGTGAAGCTGCTACATCTGGGGCTTTTTCGTTATGCAGGAGATAACAAATACACAGTTCACTTACCTGATAGGTGACACTCCAATAGTTATTCCTAAATTGAACATTTAGGAAATTGTGTTTTGAAAGAACTTGTGAAGGTTATATTTTGAAAGAATTCTCTTTTCCTCCCTCTGGCCTTCCTTTGGTAAGGCAAAAGATAATGAATAATCAGCTCTTCGATTTCTATTTCTGTTGTGTTTCATTATTGTTTTTACAAAGTAATACGGTTCTTCCACATATTAGGGTTACTTTAGAGTCATGTCCCATGAGATTTGGGGCTAAGAGTAACCAAC
>PVKM010032118.1:0-16532 GCA_004027735.1 Carollia perspicillata
TTCAGTTTCTCCATCTGTACCACAAGGAGTTAGTTCTGAACTAGTTAGTTCTGAATTAGTTAAGCTTTAAGTGCTTGCCCAGTTTGGAAACTTGGAATGTAAGGCTTTTTGAGAAGCAGAAATCCAGGTTGTTTTTTCGGAGATTCAAGCGAGGACACGAGAATGCAGCCCGGTCTTCTCCCAGCAGTTGCTGGGTATGGGGATCTGGGCAGGGGCAGGGAGAAGAGCAAAGCAGAGTTATAGCTGTCACACAGGAGACTCTTTCTTTAGCTGCTAGAAAGTTTGAAATCCCGAGCCAGAAAGTTGTCAGGAAATGAGGCATATGGCAGGCCAGCTGGTGGGGTGCCTGCTGGCTACTCTGGAGGGCTGGTCTAGAGATTACTTGGAGAAGGGAGGGAAAGGAGGAAAAGAAGGGGAGAAATGACACCTGCCTTTGATGCTGAAAACTTTGCAGGATTAATTTCTGGAACTTGGAGGACAAAGTAGCTGCAGACACCCCCAATGCTCTCCCCTTCCCCATGCCTTCTGGGGCTCATGAAGGGAGACTTGAAAAAGATTACTATAGACTCATCAGAAGCTGCATGGCAGAAGTCAACTGCCTTAGCATGTGGCTCCAAGAGATGACATGATCTGGACATGGAAATAATTGCAAAGAACATTGAACTGAAGCCAAGGATGGCAGAGCTTAAGAGAAAGGGGCTACTCTAATATAATGGTGGTCTGGGACATTCTCTAAATCTTGAGGCTGTTGCCAAAGAGAAAGTGTGATCTCTTCACTCTACTCCCCTCCAGGAGCAAATCAGGGCAGACACAGACCCTGTCTACTCACAGAGACAACCTAAAATTGAATGGTCGGGACCAATGAACAGAGAGTTTGAGGCTGGATAAAAACTCCCAATGACATAACATTCTTTCTGAGCCTGGAGACTCCCAGGCCAGCCTAAAGGAGCCAAGCTCCCTGTTTCTGAGCAGAGCGTTGATAGTGGGAAGGCACGCACTCCAGGCCATCAGGAGATCTGCGATCATGGGCTTGCTCTGCGGTAACACGCTCTGTGGCCTTCACCAAGTCCCTTCACACACAACATGAGATCCCTGGATTCCATGAAGCCCCATTTCAATCTAGCATCTCACAACCCAATGTGGATCCTCCTTTTGGACCAAGCTAATCTTCACACAGAGAATGAGAGCTAGTGCCTTTGATCATTTATCACATGGAGCCACTCTAGAAGTTGTTGTGAAAAATCAAACGATATAAAACATACACTGTGCCTAGCATCTGATAAAACATCCCTTTTTAAAGAGGAGGCAGGAAGACTCTGCTTGTCACGTGTGGGACCAGGATTTGGAGCCAGATCAGTCTGGAGATCTGTTTTCTCGACTCCCGCATAGCCGTATGTCTGGGGTTCTGTGGGTTCGTTCCTGGACAGGAAAATGCCCCTATGGCTCTTCTCTGTCTTCAAACTCCAGTTCATAGGCCTCATCCTCTGAGAAGCCCTTTACCAGGAAAACGGTTGCATTTTTATACCCCTATAAAGAACTATCAGAAAAAGAAAAGAAAAGAAACAATCCCATTTGCAATTGCATCAAAAAAAAAAAAATACCTAGGAAAACATTTAACCAAGGAGGTAAAAGATCTGTGCTCAAAAAGTTCGAAGACACTGAGGAAAGTAATTGACATGGTCACAGATAAGAAGCAGTACTGTGAAAATGTCCATACCACCCTAAGCAATCTACTGATTCAAGATAATTCCTATCAAAATATCAATGGTGTTTTGCACGGAACTGGAACAAAGAATCCAAAAATTTATATAGAATCACAAATTATCCCTTGTAATTCCTCTTGAAAACCTTCACATGGGAACTCTCTGGAAACCACTGGCATTCCTTGGAACACCACATTGCAAATTAAATTTTCAGACATTTTTTTCAATACCATGTATTATCTGCAAGCTGGTAAATTCCTTTCTCAAAGGCAAGGGACAATTTCTTTAACTTTTCTTTTCTTTTGGGTCCCACATAGCATTATTCTATCCATCATGATACTCAAGACAGTTTCAGAGACTTCATTTTTAAAATACTGTAGAAAACTAGTATTTTACAATCTCTGTATTGAGTAGTTCATCCAGATTGTCCTTAAATTTCTCTGAGAGTTTTTCCAATAAGGTAGCATTCCACCTCTGCTTGAGCATCTGAGTAGTACAAAGCAATTTGCTGGAAATTGGAGGGCTTGACTCTGCCACCAAATTGCTGTGTGGCTGCCAATCACTCCATCACCCTTGATTCCTTCTTCAACCTTGCCCTTTTGCCTGCAACTGCTCACTGGACCTTGTCCATTATACCTCACAACTATCTGCCAATATTCCTTTTTACCTTCAACAGTATTCCCATCATCCTGCTTGAAGTCACCAACAGTCTCGTGTGGCTTCAACAACTGATACCTAATTGACCCTCCATTTCACTCTTTCCCACCCCGCCCTCTCCACAGTCTCCCTCCCAAGCAGCCACCGTGAGGCTGAAAAATACAGTGCAATCCTGACATGCTCTCCTCCCTTAACCATTTAAGAGTCCTACCGTTTGCTATGAGAATAAAGACTAGGCCTGCAAGACTCCCATGACCGGCCACTGTTTACTGCTTGGGCTTCACCTCCTACTTTGCTTTCCTCATTTGCTCAGCTGTCACCTCACCAGACCTGAAGTCAACCAATTAGATTTTTCCTTGTTAGAATATCTCTCTGCTTGGAGCCTTTTCCAATGCCAACTCCCACGCATCTTCCAGGTGTTAGTTAAATAACTACTTCATCTGCAAAGTAGACTCCAAAGCCTTATTATTGTTCTCTAGTCCAACAGATGTGCTCCCTCCACTCTCTAAACTAAATGAGATCCTGCTGTTAATTGCTTTCCTGGAATCCATAACTTAACTTCATCGCACCTACCTACCACAAATTAACTGAACGCAGAAGATCATGATCACACATACACACACACACACAATACCTAGCACCACAGGGTATGGGGCATTTTCCTCTCATTTTCCATTGTATCCCACCCAAGTAACCAGCATGGTACCTGGGACACATGAGATGCTCAAAGAGCATGTGATAGCTGCATAGCTGAACGATTTTGGGGAATTCACGGTTCCCTTCTAGATCTCTGAAATAGGAGATAATGAGGCGTGTTGAACTAGAGGACAAGAGCAAGCCTTTGGAGTCAGCAAGACTCGCATCTCTCTCAGTAGATGGTGACCTTGAGAAAATCACTGTACCTCACTGGCGTTAGCTTTTCTGTTGTAAAATGAAGGTCATGGTGCCTCAAAGGGTTTTACTAATGAAGTTTAAATGGTATTCTCTTGGACCCCTCCCTTCCTGGAAGGGGGATTTGGGAAAGTCACTTAACATTTCCATTTCTTACCTGTATGAAGGGGATAATAATAGCCTCTGCTTCCTAAGACCCTTTTGAGGATTACATAAAATAATGGATTACACATGCTTAGAATGCTCTCAGCCTGTGCTGAAGAAATGTTAGTGGCCATTATTGTTCTTGTTATTATTATTATTATAAAAGCCTGATGTATAGTAATTCTTAATAAATAGTAGCTTGTATTACCATCCCTATTGCAATTAGCACTATTAATAATTAGATGATGGAATATGGATGGTGATTACTGTTAGGTTTCTTACTAGTTCTGACTTCTGTTGATATAGCCTCAAATGGTGGGGAGAACCCTGCTTTGTGATAATATCCTGTCATATATTCATGCAAAACTGTCTAAAAGTATCATTTTGTTTTAAAAAAGGTAGTAACTTCTTATACATGGAACAATTCTTCTCAGTCAACCGTATTGTGGCTCTTCAGAGTCCGAGGCATGAATACGGCCCGCCCAAGGTCTTGCTTCTCCAGACAGAACAGCTCCAGCTTCTTCGACTTTCCCAGAATGCCTTTTGCAATTGGACTGCCTGTGTAATCTTCATGTAATTTGGTCAGCCCAGTCCCGGTTCTGTCTGCTCTCATAAGAGAGTAGTCTCATCTTTTAATTTCTCATATGCCTCTGCATTTGTTAACAGGGAGACAGGTCCTTGACATATTGTTGAGGGGGGAAAAAGCAATATCTAAACAGCTTTACTGAGATTTGGTGTGCATGTGTGTGTATGCAGAATGTGCAGACAGAGGAAGGGTGGGGGAGAGGGGAGTTTTAAGAATGTTCAAGAAAATGTTAATTCTGTGTATTTATGGGTGAGGGTAATTTTATTTCCCACTTCGTTAAATGTCTTTATTTTTGAACTCCTTGAATAGTCTACACAGGACACCTCTTTTGTAATAGACTGAAAGATTATTTTTTTAAAGATTAATTATTTTTTTTAAAATCCATTAACTGTACTTACAGGATAATTTAGCATTAAATTTAAAATACATTGACAGAGTTAGGAAAATGGGATAAATAAGGGCTAGGCTGGTAGAAAAGGAACCTCATGGAGTGAATTGTTCTAACTTCTAACACCTCATGGGTAGGCATCAGCGAGTGTGGGAGATGCTTGCCAGTGTAAGAGGACTCTATTCAATGGGGCCCATGGCTTCTCCCCCACCCATATTTTTGGTCAGTAACTCAACCAATGAAGTGCAGTGTCTGCCCCATACCTAAAGGTCATCTTGAAGACTTGGCCTTGGTTCACATGCTGGGTCCGGTTGTTGTAACCATGTAGCATCTCTCCAAAGAGGGTGTCGTTGAATTTGGAGTCAGGTTTGAGGCACTTGGGGCCCTCGCAGACATCTGAGAGCATTAGGCAGGATTTTCCGTCAGGAGCCAGCTTGTACTCCTCCACACAACTGCGTGATAAAACAGAGCCGAGAGTTAGCTCCGTACACTGGGTGTCCCCACTGGAGGTGACCTAAAACCAAGGCCTCCTTTGCCTGCAAAACAGGTCAGAGTTTAGAAAGGGAGACAGCTATTCTGGCTGGAGTCTATCTAGGGCACAGGTGTCTTGAGAAAAGCACATTAATCCTGTAAATTGGTAAATTTGAGGAAAGTCATTTGTGACATTTTGGGGGAGTTGAGGGGGAAACCAGAGTGCACATCCCTGCACAAAGCAAATTTAAAAACTGTTTTCCATGAAATACACAGACTTTAAAAAGCATGACAGACCAATTCACTGGGAATTATCAACCAGTTTCTCAAACCAGAATCTATTCCCTGTGAATCTGTCGACGAAGGCTGAAGACAATTGCAAAAACAAGGTTTTTATTGTGCTTGCAGCTCCGAGGAGATCCTTCCAGGACCACTGACAGTGTGTGCGCAGCTGCCACTGTTTCTGTTCAATTAGCTACGTTAGCAGCCTCTGCTGGTCTGTAACTACCCAAGCCTGGCAGCAGACGGGCCCTTTGAGGCAGGACGGGCTCCTTGATGGACCAAACAGGCAGCTGAATGGGATGTGGAAACAATACTTGCAATTTTGAGGTTTTTAGTGGGAAAAAAATCTCTCAGAGAGGCATGGGGAGAAAGGAGGAGACAGAAACATCAGCCCCTGAAAAATCAACCCAGAAACTGGATTCTTTGAGTGTCTACTTGCTCGTGGTCCTTTGCTAGACATTAGGGATAGGGTGCACATAAAAATAAGGCAAGAGCTACACAACTGGAGAGATCTGTATAAACATCATCTTCATTCCTTTGGGCCTATCTGACCCCCAGTAAGTCATTTAACTTCTTCATTCTCATCCCTCACCTGTGAAATGGGATAGACACTCCTATTTTACCTTAATTTACTAGGGTACTAGAAGGTTGGTTGGGAACTGCCCTGCCTGGTTTCAGAAGCTGTAACCCCCCATGGCTAAGGCTGAGTCAAAAGACCTTGGGACCATAAGTCACTAAAGAGACAAAGCTTATCTTCCCCAGCAGGGGCTCCACCTCTGCCCTCTTTATTTCACCCTGCTTGGCCCCCAGTGCATGACCAGTTAGCCAATGATGGGTAAGATTCCTCAAGGGAGGGATGACCTAAGACAAGCATGGTGAGAAGGGGCCATCAGGGAAGGACTTGAGGGACTATAGAAAAAGGGGGTGATGGACCCTCACCCCTCAGCTTTAACAAAGCCTAAGTCCTCATTCTATCTGTAAAACGTCTCCTAATCTCTTGGCTGCCTACATTCCCCAACTGATTTAAACCTGAAACAATGCTGGAGGTGGGTGCAGCCATATGCTGGAAAGGGTGGGTTCCCCTGGGCGATCAGGCTAAGAAAGAATGCATAAAATCCTGTGAAACCTGCTTTGCTCATACCCTCAATTTAAGTGATAAGAGTCCAAGCATGGAATGAGTTTGTTTCCCTAATGTTTTATGGCTCTTTAGCTATCTGACCCTGACTCAGAATAAGCCCTCATAGTTCTTTGAATGTTATTTATTGTTTGATCATTACTACCTGACAATGATTGAGCTTTGAGTATACATTCTGTATCCCTATGCAAATTAAATCCAATAAAAGCCCATTGAGGGACAGGATCAAGGCCCTTCTCCTTTGAGAGATCAGCCACCTTTCCTTCCCAAGCAGATCATGTCTTGGTAGACTTATTCTCATATGTGGCAGATGGGGAGCCTCCCGCAGAGGTCCCATGATACATTGGTAGCAAAAACAATTACAAATTGCAAGGCATTTAACAAAATAGCTGCAGTAGTGGTGACAATGGTGGTGTTTCTACTTATTGAGCATATAATATCCACTGGGTACATTGCTTATCTATTTTCTAACTATAAAAAAGGTCTCAGCTCTGCTCATTCCTGCTTTACACAGAAGCAGAATGAAGAGCCAAGAAATAAAGCATGTCACACTATAAATGGCAAAGCTGGCATTTGGATTCAGGTTTGCGTAACAACCAAGGCATCTTTTTCTACTCTTGTTTCTCTAAATACAGCTGTTTCTATTTGCAAGATATGACCCTGGCCAGTCTGTTCTGGTTGGAGGCAGTAGAAAGCAGGCAGTCTCTTATTTCCATGAGGTGGAACAAAGATCTACTGAATCTGAGTCCAAAGAGTCTCAAGCACTCACATGAAAGAAGGAAGGGGCTCTGTGAGAAGGTTTGGGTAGAAAATCTCAGGTTGCAAGAACCAGTAGCTGGTAGAAGAGACATAAAACCCAACTAAAGCAGAGCTGAAAACTTGACCCAGGATCACTCCAATGAAAAGCCAGGAACACCTCATGCATGAAACAAGCTGTCACTCTTTTCTTGCTCTCCTCTCCCCCCCAGTTTATTGCACAGACACAGTCATTATCTTCCTAATGTTCACATGCTCGTGCCCAAAGTGCAATGGAAAGTTCTTGGAAGAAGTCCTGTCCTGGTGCCCTGGTCCACTCTATTTTCCTTTCTTTTGCACTTGATAAATTAAAGTAACTCTCCTTTAGTAGAGTTGCAGTACAGATAAAGTGAGTTATATAAACATACAGACAACACGGCAAGTGGTTGATGAAGTCTGAATCCATCTATTTATGTCATTAGGTTTCCAGCAAATATGAGAAATAGTTTATTAAATGGAGCTCACTCTCAATCTTCACACACACACACACATTAGATCTTTGTTGTAAATGATTAAGTATTATTGAAGTCTACATAGTAAAGTGTGGAAATTCTTCATGTATCACTCCACATATATTCTAACTTCCTATTCCAATGGTCATCATTGTTTTAACTATTATGTATTCTTCCAAAGTTTTATTAATGTATTTAAAGATACACATTAAATACATTAGGTTGATAAAATGGTCTGTCCAGGAAATATCCAACCACGTAATATGAGGAATAGAGACATTATTGAAGAAGAAACAAGATACAAGAAGCACTGTATAGAGCACAATGATGCCTAAGTCCCCATCGAAGTTGGCACTTTGGGACTTGGCACAGTTCTCCCAATCACCATCAGCTGCCCTGTCATATTTTCCTGAATCTCATCGATGGTCTGAAATCTCTTCCCTTTCAAAGGTGATTTTAGTTTTGAGAAAAACCAGAAGTTGCAGGGCACCAAATCTGTACTGTAGGGGGGCTGAGTTACCTGGGTGATTTGATGTTTCACCAAAAAACTCTGTACCAGACATGATGCATGGGTGGGTGCATTGTTGTAATGAAGCTGCCAATCACCAGTTGTCCATTGCTGCAGCCTTCTGAATCATCTGAATAGTTTTCAGGAGGAATATTGGAGCTTAATGCAAAATGTGATGCAGATTTATTGCTCTACTTGCTCAGTCATTTTGAATGTGACAGCCACACAGTACACATGCTCGCTCAACAGCGTCTACCACCCCCACTGACTAATACAGTGAAATAGTCAGTGTTCATGTATGTGCATTCCAGTCCATTATCCTTGGCTGCCAGGTTACATCCATGTCCCACAAACCATTCTCATTATATTAACAATGGTTGGATTTTTCGTGGACAGAATATATAGTGAGACAAGCATTTGTACCTAACACTATTTCTTGAACAACTTTTCAAATCAGAATTCATAGAGATCTATCTTTTTAATAGTTATTTGGCATTGCACAGTATAAACATACCATAATGCTTTTAGCTAATCTTTATTGATAGGCAGTTTGGTTGTTTATAGCTCTTTGCTATCACACACAGTGCCATAATAAAGATCTTTGTACATATATCACTGAACTTGTGTATATTTCTGTAAAAGAGATTCTTAGACGAGGAACTGCTGGGTCAATGATTTAGGAATTTCAAAATTTTTATGGATCTTCTAACATGACTGTCTGCAGAGACTCCATAAGTTTACAGTTCTGTCACTGATGAATGAGGGAACCCGTTGCCTACATTTTTCATGTTCATTATGGCCAATTTGGGATGGAGGAAAATAACTCACTTGTGTGTGGATTTGCATTTCCCTGATTACTGATAGGCTCATCCTTTTTTTGTGCCAGAGTCATGTGCATTTCTCCTCCTGTAGACTGTCCTGCCATGTGCTTTGACCATTTTTCTATTGTAATGCTTGTCTTCTTCCTCACTGGCTCATACATGTTTTGCAAATTTTGTGAACAGTTACCCTTGTCCTTCCATATATATTGAAATTTTCCTCCAGTTGGTATTTGTATTTTAATCTTGCTTTTGACATCTTACAACCTCTCTATCACAGTCCTTTATTGTTTCTGAAATTTGGGCAATGCTTAGGAACTATAAATGATGAAACATCTTTCTGTATATTCTCCTACTACATATAGTTTTTACATCTTTAGTTGTTTAATCTGTGGAATTAAATTTTGTGCATGGTAGAAGTGGTTATTTTAACTTATTTTTATAATACATAATAATTATCTGAAGGGTCCACCCTTCCACTAATTTGAAATGCTATATTGTCATATACTATATCCCCATGTATACCATGTATATACACGGTTGGCATTTTCCCTATTGGATGATCTGTGTATTCCTGCAATAATTCTACCCTAGTTTAATTACTATAGCTTTATATATTGTGGTTTGGATATAGCAAAGTAAGTCTCCTCCCTACCACAAACGCTAATTTTCTATTCAAAGTTTTCTCACTGTTCTTACTCATTTTTCTCTTCAAATGAATTTCAAAGTGGGCTTGTAAAGTTCCATATAAAACCCTAGTGGATTTTGGGGTGGTATTGCATTCCATTTGCAGAGTAAATTGGGGGACAGTTTAAATTTTTTTTCCTTTAAGAAATATGTATTGAGAGCCAACTCCGTGCTGGGCACTGCTGACAACTGTGGCAGAGATGGCGTCACCGTCTCTGGGGTCCTCTTCCTGGATGCACTGTAGACTCCAGTTCTGAGCCTCCCTTGCAGTTGGGCTGGAGGGACCACGTGACAGGATTGTGAAGGGTGGAATCTGTGCTGAAACAGTACAAGTCACTGGCAGACTCAGCCCTTTCAAACAGCCTGTGTGTCTCTCAAGCCCTCTCTTCTCTTGCTCTGACCACCAGCTTGGAGACCCGGTGATCTAGATGCATGCTGCAGGATGGAAGAAGGCTGCCTGATCACAATGGGCCTTGCATGGACAATGCACTCACCTTCGTGTGCAAGCTTCTGGTTTGGGAGGATCATTTGCTAGAACACTACAGCTTCTCTTATCCTGACTGGTACGGCATCTTTACAGTTGTGAGTCTTGTAATTCAGAAAACATAGTTTGCACCTCCACTTATGAAAAAAATGTTCCTTTAACTCCTTCAGTAAAAGAATTGACTTTTGATCATAAAAATCTTGCACACATCTTGTGGGGGGTGGTCCTTCATAGGTATTTATGTGATACACTGTGCTCTAGAGATTACAAACATGTGCTTTGGATGCAGACTACCAGACCACCAGAGTCCAGATCCTGGTTCTCTCACTGTGTGACCTTGGACAAAATGCTTACCCTCTCTGTACTTCCTTTGTTCATTATAAATAAGTTCCCACCTCATAGCACCACTGTTAAGATTAAATGAGTTATGTTAGGAATATAGTGTGAAAAACATATAGCTTCCATTATTACAGTCTTTTCCACTTCAGGAGCAAGATTTGTTTTTCTCTTATGTTTTCCCTTATATTTTCCAGTGAATTATTGCTGACATTGAGCAAAGCTATTACTGATTTTCGTACATTGATTTTTCATCCTACCACATAAGGAACACGTTGGTTCTAGTACATCTACAGATTTTTCTAGATGGATAAGTATGTTTTGCCCAGTGTGGGTATTAGAATTATGTGAGCATTTTGAATATATTAGAACACTGTCTTTTTACTTCTTTTCTCTGGGTCACTTTGTGTAAGACTTTGGTTATCCGTTCTTTGATGCATTGGTAGGGTCTGCTTATAATCCCCCGGGCTTGATGTCTTCTTTTCAATTGCAGTTATTTAGCTCTCTTATCAGTTTACTTTATGTTATCTGTCTAGTTAGATTTTCTAGAGCATCATGACTCTAATTTGGTAATTTATATTTTCTAAGAAAATATTGCATTTTATCAAGACTTTCCAATATATTAGTATAGAGTTGTATACAGTATCCTCACTAAATCTGTTTTATCTTCTGTGCTTCTATGGTTACGTCTTTAGTTCATTTCTAGTGTGCTTATTTATGTTCTCTGTTTCTCTCCTTTGAACAGGACTTTTCATTTTATTGATGAGGCTCCTTTTACTTTTGTTCCTATTTCATTTATCTCGGCTTTTATTTGTATTAATTCCTTCCTACAGCTATCTTTGACTTTGTTTTGAAATTCCTTTCTGGCCCGTTGAGTTGAAGCCTTCGCTTGCTTATTTTCAATCTTTCTTGCTCCTCAATAAACACCATAGGGCTCCTGACTATGACTTTGCCCACATAGTGAGTTGGGTATGCAGCCTTCCAGCTCCTGCTCCTTTTTCGAGAGATGGCGATTTGAGTCTGTGCTTTTCCTGGCTCAAGAGTTACTGAGAAGGTTATCCTTTTGTAATTCACAAGTAGACAGATTCACTTGCAAGCTAGATGTTGTTAATATTGGATAGCACTGCATCCTAGTCTGAGAATGTGGCATGTACAATTTCTACTTTGATGAATTTATTGAGATTTCATACCCCTAACTTAAGGAGGACACAAGGTGTCAAGTTCATATTTTGGATCTAATTAAACGTGGCCTTAAACTGAGGTTGTACTACCTACCAGCTACATGACTCTGATGAAATATGCAGATGACCCTAGGCCTCAGTGTCATAATCTATTAAATGGGAGTAATATTTAATTCCTACTATAGAGCTGATGTGAGAGTTTGAGATAACTTAAAGGATAAAACAGTGTCCATCATGTAGAGGCCAGTGAGTGCATCAGCTATTGTGATGGCTAGTGTTACTGTGACTCTGCTGTTATTAGCTATGATTATTACCTGATCTACTAGCCCACTGACACTTTCCAAGGAATGTAAATTTATTTCCAGTGGTTCTGGCTTCTCTCTAGATCTGAGTTTCTTGAAGTCTGCAGAGCTGCCTTTCTTTGACTCTTTTTTTAAAAAAAATTTATTCATGCTACATAATTGGGAACTTCTATGTGCCATTCACTAAAAAAATTATACACATATATACATGCGCAAATATACAAATTTACACACACACTTATTGCATATAAGGCGAACATATACATATGTGTTAATATATACATATGTATATGTGTGCGCTCACATACACACATGCAAAGCTCAGCCCTGCACTCATGATTCCATAATCCAGTATAATTTTTTTCTGTATATGACCTGATCTGCTCCTTATTACAACCTGCGGTCCACAAAAATTGTCCATGTCCTAATCCCCAGAACCTGTGAATATGTTACTTTACATGGCAAAAGGAATTTTGTAGGTATGACTAAGAATTTTGAGATGGGAAGACTATCCTGAATTATCTTGGTGAGCTCAAGGTAATCATAAGGAGACTTATAATAGCTTAAGAGGTAGACAAGAGTGTTAGAGGCAGAGAATGAGATGCAACTTGGAAGCAGGAGAGAGGAAGGGGGCAGGACTGAGAGAGAAAGAGAGAGAGACTGTGTCTCTGGCCTTGAAGTCTTGCCAATGCCTAGATTTTAGGCATTCGGATTGCCAAAGCTGTAAAATAATAAATCTGTGTTGTTTCAAGCCACAAAATTTGCAGTAATTTATGGCAGAGGCATTAGGAAACTAATGCATAACCTTCACAGAGAGGTACAGCTTCCAATTCAGGTAAGGAAACTGAGGTGCAGAGAATTTATGGAACTTGCCCATGGAGCCATGCCATGTCAACAGTGGTGGTAGGAACTTCACCTGGGAGTTCATATTTCAGGGCCTGGGTGTATGAGTGTGTTTGAGAGTTGTGTGTGTGTGTTTAGCCCTATTACAACTGTAGGTTCCTGATGATTTTCCTTTGCCTGGGGGTAGGAAAGGATTCTGGCTCAGCGGGAGAGGAAGGAGGGGTGGTGAAAAGCCTGGGGAAGCTAGTAAGACCCTAAGAGATGCAGGGAGAAAAAATAGGGACTCACAAAGGCTAATGTTCCTCTCAGTTTTGAAATACGAGCAACTTGCTCCCTCAAGCCACCTTAGGGCACGCGATGATTTATGCAAAGGCCTGTTTAGGTGTTGGTTTCTTTTTTTTAAATTTTATTTTTGTACCAAACGACATAAATATAGAGCTCCTTTAGAACGCTCTGTCGTCTGGGAGATTTTCTTACAGAAATTCTAAAGAGTGTTGGCTCACGGGAAACCTGCCAATATCTTCATGAAACTGTATTTATACATATGCCAAAATGAAAAAAAAATAAGTGCAAAGATACAAACTGGGCATTTGAGCTGAAGACAACGCATGTGTTACCCTTAATAAACCCATCACAGTACGGAAAATACTAGAACTAGATGGAACTTGAGAGATTGTACCACGCAACTGTATTTGTGCTCAGTCAAGAGCATCTTTTACTTAATCCTTACGGCAACATCACAAAATGGGTACTTTCATTTCAACCTTGTCCCCGAGGACCCTGAGGCTTGGCATTTTAAATTCCTTGACCAAGATCCCATGAACATTTTAGAAATGCCAGGGTCTTGACTTGGATCTTCTTACTCCAAATCCAGTGCCTGTTCCACTTCAGCACAAATAACTGCTTCCAATCTGCTTGTTTTTCAAAAGAGGAAACTGGGACCTACAGAGAATGGCACTTATACAAATTTCCAAAGCAGAGTATTTATTTATTCATTCGTGTATGTGCTCTGTCACTCATTCATTCCTCAATGGTTTATAGAATCAATAATTTATTGACATGTCTGTGTTAGAAACTATTTAGTTTCAAACAAGGAGGGGAACAAGATCCTAGAAAAAATTAAAAAGAGAAAAAAGTGAAAGGTAAAAAGAGCTCAAGAAACTGCACATCATATGGACTTAGACCAATGTCGGGGATGAATCTAAGACTCCTGCCACCAAGGCAAGAGAGAAACGGAGGCTTCTGAGCTTTACTGGTCCTGACACCTGTGAGAAATTCCCCCCACCCCGGGGGCATCAGGACCAGGACCCTCTGGGTCCTAGCAGCCATGATCTGGTACCATATGAATCCCACTAACCAATGTCACAGGAGTCTTTCTCATGAAAGTCCTTGGGATCACCCCAGCATGACCCAAAATGCAGTTTGGTGAACCTGTTCTCAGAGAAGGCTCTATCTGAAGGCTTCCCTCATTGGAAAAATTTAGAGTTTCTTTTCCCCCCCTCTGTGTGTCTATCACAGATGGCTGCCAAGCTGTGTACACTATTATTTACTGTTTTTATTTTTTTAATTAATTTATTTACTTAGGAGAGAGGAACAGAGAGAAAGGAAGGGAGAGTGAGGGAGAGGGAGAGAGACAGAGACAGAGACACAGAGAGAAAAATCAATTTGTTGTTCCACTTATTTATGCATTCATTGGTTGCTTCTTGTATGTATCTTCACCAAGGATCAAACCTGCAACTTTGGTGTATCAGTACAATGCTCTGACCAACTGAGCCGTCAAGCCAGGGCAAACTTAAGAATTTCTAGAAGAGCAATTTTGACAGTAATATATTCAAGGATATTCTTTAGAAAAGAGGGAAGGGAAGGAAAAAGAAGAAACATAATGCCATGATGAACTTCAGGCTAAATTATGTAACATGTATCTACCCGAAGGCCTCCAAAACTTATAAGAAACCCTAGTATTTCAGCTAACACTAAAAATGAAAAAAAAATCGCTAATTAAACTTTGTCAAAATACCGTCAGCAAAATACATCATAATTTCAGGGAAGTTACAATGTGGAAAACATGGGAACTTTAGAATCTATGGAATAAATGTTTCATCGCTGCAGGACTTGTCAGAGCCTTCACTGTGCCCAGATACGCTGTGGACCTTCGAGAGGCCCCAGGAGTGCCGATTTCCCACACGGGCTCCATCACTAAGCTTCCCTGTTTTGTCGTTAAGCAGCTCGTGGAACTAATGTTGTACAACACTCACACTAGAAAACACCTGCCTGAACAATTGCCTGGGAACATGTCTTACACTGAGCTTTTGAAAATCTTTCAAACGGCGAAGAACACGAGGTGGTAAGGTTTGACAAGAACCTGTGTGACACGCAGAGGTTCTACGTTAACCGTGAGAGGTAAACGGTTCTCCGTTAACTATGAGGGGTGAATGCCGCATCATCCTTCAGTCAGAAGTCATAGCTCAGGCCCAACCCGAAAGCTGGAGACCGCAATAAAACGAGTCCCTGAACGAGTAGGAGTCAAGATTCAAACTGCTGTCTCCATCCTGTTTTCCGCTATTAGAGCAGACTCAGCTTTGGCAATGAAAATAAACAACTTCCATCTAATGATGGATATAAAACACATATACTTATCTCCTCTTCTTCAAATCACTTAAAAATGACACTACAACAGATAGGCTACTATTTGAGGCTGGACATGCTTTTTGAGCTCATGTTTTAAAATATGTCCTCATTACATTGTAGTTCAATTACACTTAAACACATTAAACTTTCAAATCAGAAGAAAGAAGCTTGGGATGCCTCCTATCCCAGCCCGTGCCTTTTCGCTGTCTGTGGGACCTGGCCGTTTCCTCCTATAAATGACCTGAGAAATGCTGAGACTTCAAGAATGTTGATGACATGCTCACTATTCCTTACATAGGCATGCAGGAAACATCTTTCTTAGCGAATTAAGTCAGGAGAATGTGTCTTCCCTCTGGGGAAAAACAAACAAACAAACACAACCTTCCTCCCTCAAGTAGGGATGACGATATAAATTTAGCACAGAGTTAAATTTATGTCATCTCGAGACACGCTTCCATTTCAGGCTCCCGAGACCATTTTCTCACTCACCCTTCCCCTCCTTACAAATGGCTCGGATAGGTGCTATCTTTATATTATACATTTTTTTACAGGTTGGATTTATGTGAATAATATTAACTTCTCTTGAAAGAATGCACAGTATACATTGTGAATACCCATGAAGCAAACATGGTTGCTAGGTAACTTGCCAAGGTCTTAGGGGAAAGTAATGTTCCCTTACCTATAAGATTTCATTCTAAGTGCCTCAGCTTAGTATCCATGACCTTATCAACCTTTCTCAAATTCACCAGCTTCTCTCTACCACCGAGGCACCTGTGCTCTATCAACATCAATCAGGACCAAACGTGGCTCGGCCACCTGTCCACAATGCCCTCTTTGTCCCCGGTGGGCACAGGCTTCTGCTCAATACTTCCGGGCATTCTCAGCATCCCACAAAGGACTGGGCACAGAGTAGGTGAAACAAATCTTAGGCAGATGAATTCCTTAATTCAACAATTGTGATTTTGAAGAAGTGGAGCGGGGGTGGAGTCAAGCAGTGGAAAATGACAGTGGGGACACACAGGTGGCTCAGGCCCAGTCTCTGCTCATGGGGGTTTCACAGTGTGACTGAGACCAGACTAGAAACAGGTGAGACAGGTAAGTCAACAGAGTAGTGGGGCTATAACACAGGGAGAAGAAGCACAGGGTTGCGGGGGGTGGGGGGGTGTGCTAAGTGACCCCAGAGAAAGGATTCTTTACTCTCAGGGAACTTGACCTGGCTAGGGGCTGATAACCAGGGCAGC
>PVKM010032119.1:0-16536 GCA_004027735.1 Carollia perspicillata
CGACTCAGTAGGTTTGGGGTGGGGCTGGAGAATGTGCATTTCCAACAAGTTCATAGGGTGAGTGAAGTCAGTGATTCTCAGCCCTGGCTACACAAAACGTCCCGGGAAAGGCCTGGCGCTAGGCCAGCCCCAGGGACGCCCATTGAGTGGTCGGACTGGGTGCTGCTCCGTACTTCTTAAAGCTCTCCAGGGGCTTATCCTTCGAAGCCACAGTCAGGAGTACTGAGAGAAGAAGTCTGAGCACTGACCCCTAGGACACTCAGCGACACAGAGATCACCAACAGGACGAGGAACAGCCAGGGTGTGGGTGGAAACCAGGGAGAGTGTGGTGTTCTAGCAGCCGTGCAAAGAAGGCCGTCCAGCAGTGGAAGAGACCAGTGTGTGCAGAAGTGCGTACCGCGGCCCTCCGAGTGTTCCAGGGGCGTGTTCTGAAAGGCAGCTAGTGCTCCCCGTCAGAACCTTGCATGTGAAGGTCGTAGGAGAGTTTAGGGGTCAGTAGCTCTTTTTCAGGGCCGCATGGATGACCGTTTTTTCTGCACTTTCTATAACAAGGGCACGGGTCAGTAGAAACCCATCACGTCATGGGAAAAACTCCTGTGATAAAATGACTGCAACAGTCTGAGGCCTGATTGCATTGGTAAGAGAATCCCCTGTTTTCGCAATTGTTCCTTTTAGTTCATTTCACGCAAAATCTAAGAATCGTATTTAGGTTCTACTTGAAAAAGGGCACCAACGCTTTGGAGAGCTGAGCCTCAGCGTGCAGTGCTTGTTACGTTGTATCATTGCTTTGCATTGGAAGTGGACGGAGGGTCCCGTTTTCAGCTCTGCTGACCGTCCCTGTGGGTCAGAACTTCCCTCCCGCAGCCCAGCCCTTTCACCTGGAATATCCGTCCTGCCCCTGGCCAGCCTGGCAAACTCCCACTTGTTTTTTCAAGACCAAACTCCAGGGTCTTTCCTGTTGCAAAATCACACTGATCCCCCCATGCCCGAGGGAGTCCAGCTGTCCCTCTGTGGGCCACCACCTAGACCAGGGGCCTCTGGAGGGCAGTGAACATGGCTTCCTTTCATCCCCGGTGCCAAGGACAACGCCTGGCACGTCAGAGGCACTCAGTTAACGTCAGCCAAATTAGAGAGCTCACAGCTCTCCCTGAATAAACCAGAATTAAAGAAAAGAAAGCCCTAAAAATCAATAACTTACCTGACCAAATCCCTTTAAATTAAAAATAGTAAAGTCATGTGAAGTGTTGGCTGTACCTCTAAGAATATAAAGATTTCAGTTAGAAACCTTTAATTTCTGTTTTAAGGTTTTCAGCATGATTCCATGCTATAGCTTCCTGTCTCTTAAAAGTTCTTCTATACCAAGGATTTGGAAGTCTGAAGTTTTACCACAAAAGTAAGCTCTCAATATTTTGCATAATGGCCAATGAGTGAATTCTAAAAATCTTTTAAAAAACAGTACATTATTTTAGCACATAAACTGACAATTCCGTATCTAAACAGGAAATACATGGAAACCATTTTGCCGGTTGCCTGTAACGCCAATATTGTATCTGTTGGTCCCAGGTTTATATGTACTGGGCTTATTTTCCTCCAATTCCAGTATTTAGTTCCAAAGTTGTGTACCGCTTCCTGCTTTATCTCACATCCAGAAGCAGCATGAAAATGCCCGTAGACTGGCTACGTGTACCACCTTCCGGGCTGGGGAAAAAGCGTGGCCCCTTGTCCCTGCAGGGCACACAAGCACGTCTCTGTATGTGCCCATTGTAAACTGACGGGAAATGACACCGTGCGAGTGAGCGTCCGTCAGTGGCACTTTCCATAGCTGCTCGTGTTTACAGTCCAGAGTTGCCGGGACACGCTGGGACCCAGAATGAGAAATCTATGGCAAGAGAGGGTGGAGGCAAGTGAAACTTGTATTAAAGGACAAGAAGTGCCTTGGCTTTCGAAAAGCCTGCCTCCATCGGGCCGCTGGAGCCGCGATCGCGTGGGGGCCTGGGCACAGGCAGGCGCCTCCTCTAGCCTTCCTCCTGGGGGCCCAGGTGGACAAGTTGGCAGCCCTGTTCGCGGCTTTTCTTCCTCTCCCCTTTGTGCTGTAGGAGCTGCTAATCGGATCCATGCTGCTGCAACTGTGGTTAGTGATTAACAGAATAAAAGCAGACTTCCTCAAAAGAACGGGAAGGGGAAACGACTCTACAAAATTGCAAGGTTGTTAGAATCTCAAGTGCACAGCAGTCGGTTTTCCCCTGTATTCTGAATTACACGATGCATACAGGTCTTTCATCTGTCACTGTACCCGTTTCTTCAGAAGGCAGCCAAATATTAAGCTTCTCAAACGAAAGAAAAAGGAAGCTTAGAAAGAGGAAAAATATTGGGGAGGAATAAGAATAGGTTAGAGTGGGGTAAAATTAGGTTTTGTTTTTATTAATTTGTCCTGGTGAGAGCAGGATAAACTGCCTGCTCCACTTGGCCTGCCCTCACCGCCTCTCACCTCCCCCGGAGCAGGGTGGGGGCAGGCGGAGCCGCTGGCTCTGCTGCGGCCTGTGGCTGGTGTTCTGCGTGAGTGAAGTTCGGAACCGGCCACCCCCTCGCAGATGGCAGTGCTGCGGAGCAAGACCTCCGGGTGGGGGACAGGTGAGCTGTGTTACACCCGAACACACGCGTGCTTCCCCCACCTGGGGGGACTCTTCTGCACCTCGAGGACCTCCGGACTGTACCTCTGAGCTTTAAAGCTGCTGGAAACGGTGTGTGTTTAGTAGAAGGCCGGACGGAGCAGTTTCGGTCTAGTAGTTGATGCGTTTCTGGCACCTCCAGCATTGAGAGGGGGACTCCTCGGAGCCTCGGGTCCCAAAGGCGAAGGGGCTCCCGCTCTCACCCAGGTCCCATTTTTTCTCATCCCGCCTATTTCCTATTTGTGTCTTCACATCGGAAGTTAACTGAAGTTCCCTGAAGTTTTATCTTTTATTGGGTGGTCATTTTTTCCACAAAGAAACTGATTTAATCACTTTTGCAGAGCTACTGTAGCAGTAAAGAACATCAAGCCCTGGCCAGTGTGGCTCAGTTGGTCGGAGCGTTGTCCCATAACTGAGAGGTTGCGGGTTCGATTCCTAGTCAGGACACGTGCCTAGGTTGTGGGTTCAGTCCCCAGTCCAGGTGCGTACAGGAGGCAGCTGGTTGATGCGTCTCTCTCTCCCTCTCTCAGGTGAAGATTTAAAAACAAACAAGCAAGCAAACATCCAAAGCGAATGGCCCTGGGGAGAGAGTGGCCAGCCAGGGTAAGCCACATTGTAGGGCAGGACAGAAAGTCAGAATCAGACCGCGCCTCTCCCGCCACCCTCCCCCGCCCCCAGGTCACTGGACAAGAGTCTCCACTGAGAGCATTGTGATTGAAGCCGAGACTCTCCACAGGTAAATGTCTCTGGACCTGGTTTATCATGAGTCAAAGCTTGTAGGGACCTGCATGGCGAAGGCTAACAGTCTTGGTTCTGAGTGTCCTGCGCCCTGACTGCCCAGTGCCTTCGTGCGCCTCGAGTTCTCGTGGGAAGGTGTTGCCCGGAAGGCCTCCCGCGGGTTTCAGGCCACGACCATTCCACTGACTCCCATGTGAAACCTGTTAGGGGACTTCGGCATATTTAATTAATAAAGAGGGCAGTTGGAAAAGTTGGCCTGAATCCAGTGGGCTAAATGAAATAATGATGTATTATAACAAGTTGGTCTTCGTAATAAAAACAAATCCCCCCCAAAACCCAAAGCGTTTGTAGCACAGCCCCTGTGAAGGCATAACTCTTCCACAGAACGTCCCGCAGTTGCTGTCGTTTCCTCCTCGTCCACGAGTGGGCCGTGAGCGGACGGACTAGAGTCCGTCTCGGGCCCTAGTGTGAAGTTCAGGGTTCTAGGACTGCAACAGGGGCCCTAGTTGGGAAGATGTATCCGGCGGGTGTTGGACTGTTTGTTTGTTTGTTTGTTTGTTTAGAACAAAGGCACACACCTCCTCTAAGGGTTCTGTCGGGCTCAGGGCATCCTGGGAGTCTCCTCCTTCCCAGAGTGGCGCAGACGTACGTGAGCCAGGGACGCCTCTACAGCATTGATTCACTACTAACGGTGTCTTCTTGGTACGACTTAGGAACAGCTAAAGCTTTCTTAATGAATGTTGGAGCCATAGGCCACAGAAGGGTCCGTCTTCGAAGTCTCAGGCGTCGTCTGCAGGGTTGGGGGACCAGGTGGCCGTGGTTCTGTGTTCCCACTGGCGGGGACAGGAGGGAGAGCATTGCTCTCTGCTTTGTGCCGCTGTAACCTGAGGTAGGGTTGGTTCACAGTGAAGAACCATGTTGACCACCTGTTTGCAGCTGCGTCTCCCACCGCCCACCGACCCCGCCCCGACCCCACACACGCACCTCCTCGTAAGAGTGAGACCCTGTTTGAAACACTCCAAACAATAGGAAGTCCTGTAGTCCTCATCCACAACACTCGAGATAAACTGCTAACCCTAACCGTGACACTGGGACCTGAGCAGATGCTGTATTTTAAATATCTGCTTTGGAGCACAGTGAAGTTCCCTTTCAGTGAACGTATCGGTTATTGAAAACTCATTTTTCTCCCACTCCATTATGTCACTAAAGAAAACGACTGGTGACCCTGCTGCTCGGGCGGCAGAGCTGCCCTGTCTTGTCACTCTCTGCTGCGGGTGCCGTCTTAAATCAGACGCTCACAGATTTCTGCAGACACCGTCCACCGTGCCACCCACCCATCCCGTCCCGCCTCTTACCAAAACCAGTTCTCCGTGTCTCAGAAATTACAGAGATGACTCTTCTGCCATGAGTACAGCCCAAGGTAAGAAGTTACGGTGTTCTTACTGGTGGGCTTGGCAGAATATAAGACATAGACTCTCCAGAAGACCTATGAAGTCAAACTGTGGCAGGTGAAACCTGTATTCTGCTTTAAAGATTTGAGAGCTGATTTCTGTAGCACGAAGAAAGTATGAGGATATATTAGAATACAGCAGCCCAGTGTCTTAGTGTTGGATGCAGCAGAATTCAATGATAATCAGAGGGAGGCGCAAGGCGAGAGTTGATCTGGGTCGTGGTAAGTTTGTAATTGGTAGCAGTAATTTTTATAATGTGGGTTTTTTTTTAACTCCTCAATAAAGTTAGTGACACCACCAAGAATTCTCAAGGGGTACAAGAATAGTTCGATTGCTAATTGCTAAAACTCTGAAATATGTATTGATTTTATAGCAGTGTTCCAGGGGGAGAATTTGATCGTAGCAGAGTTACTGGCCGGGCGTGCTCCTCATTTCTTCTTGAAGTTCAACGGCAGCCACAGCTAACAATTCACACGAATGCACAGACCCCACTTTTCCAAAACTGGGCCTGTCTTACCCTTGTCTATTTCAAGGAACCTATGGATAAGACCTGTGTCTTTGTCGCTAGACACCTAACGATTGCCCAGAATCCTAAGGACACCCGGATTGAGTAGCTTGGCCACCAAAATTTTCCACATTGCTGTGGTTTAACGTGTCATTTCATGTGAAGTTTAAGAAGCCAATCCCCTTGAGTCACTAATGGAGGAACACTCTGCCCCTGCCTTGTACATAGCAAGTACTCAGTGGTTTTCTACTTCATTTTTTACATTCAAGTGAAACCATCGCTAATTTCTACGAGAACTTGTGAGACAAATAACTGTGCGATCCAGATGGTGCTCTCCCTGTATCCACTTCTGCCCGCAGTCGGCTCGTGCGGTGCAGCTGGAGAGGGAGAATGGATTCCTGGGAGTAAAACCGAAATCGAGCAGCCCCCGTCACTCCCACTCCCGATGGGCCGCGCCGATGAAGTATTTCACTGTTTCATCTCGGATACCTAAACGCACACTGAGCCCGTTGTTTTCTTAGCTGCGGCCGTGTGAAAGGAAGGAATGCTTTTCCTCTGGCCACTACAGCTTTTGAAAAATGGAATTTCTGGGTATTTCTTTGCCTATAAGTACAGTATAGAAATACCACAGTGTTACTTAAAAAGGGACAAATGCTTTGTTCGCTGGAGGCCGTGGCAGTTCAGAGTTGGTATTTTTGTTCCGAGTCTCTGTAGCTATGTGCTGCAGCAATTTAGCAGGGAATTAACCTAGAGAAGTCCAGCCTCAGTAAAGGATTAGCGTGGAAACGCTGTTCAGCTGGTCTGTGCTCCCCAGCACAGCAGTGCTAGGGTGGAGCTTACCCGACTGCGTCTGACCTGTGGCTCTGAGTTGTCTGTTTTGGTCTGGCCAAAAAAGTTGGAAAAAATAAAGCTGCGAGTAATTACTGAACTGAAGATTCCCCTGCTAAATGCATTTGCCATGTAAGCCTTAGAATTGCGCCAGCGTGAAGTGCTGAGGTATCCGGGGCCGCCTGCACTGGATCTGGTTCGAAGAAGACGTAAACCAAATTCTCTCACTGGTATTATCTGTGTATTATTTAAACACAGAGGAATGTGGCAGGTGTATGTGTTGTTACTCTGAACAAGTACCGTTTAATGTTTATTGACTTTTTGTAAGTGTCCCTGAATGTTTCTTAACGTTATCATTTAGAATAGGGAACGGCAAACTGCCACCTTTGGGCCAAATCTAGTTTGCCCCCCTCTCTTTGTAAATAAAGTTTTATTCATGCTGCTTTGTTTACACACGGTCTGTGACCGCTGTTGCACTAGAACAGCTGAGTTGAGTAGTTGCAACAGAGAATGTCTGGTGTGCACAGCCTAAGATACGTACTCTGGCAATTTACAGAAACAGTTTGCCACTTCCTGAGCTAAAGCGATAAGAGAAAACTACACAATCACTGATGACTCATAAAGGTTTAATTAGCTATTAGTCTGGGCTTGGTGTCTAGAATAACCAGCCACTCATTTATTATTCAACAAGTACCTATGAAGTGCCTACTGTATGTCTGGTTCAGGGGTGCAGCAGGAAACGGTGCAGACAGCTCTGTACCCGTGGAACGCACAGTGCGGAGAGATGAGACAAAGGGTAGGCCGAGAAGTGAAGTCAGAATCCTGGGGGTGTTCGAACCGTGTTCCCCGGGAGAAACGTAGACGAGCGCCTGGCAGGACTCGCCGCCCCGCCGTCTTGTCCTGCGAAGTATACCGAGCCAGGATGTAGCCACGTCGCAGTCCACCCACTGTGAAGTTAAACATTCCTAGATGTGTGCCATCTTACCAAAAATGTGCACACTGGTCTGTTTATGCCCAATTCTGTTATATAGGAAAATCCAGTGTTTTGTTACTAAAGGTATTTAGTTTGATTATCTGGATCCAGTTCTTACAAGCTATTTTCAGTTGGAAAATTTTTCCTCAAAACCTCCATCGTATAAAAATTTTAAAGAAAATGTTAGAAAACCAAAGCCCAGCAGTACATTAAGAAAATAACACACCGTGGCTAGGTGGGATTTATCCTAGGAATGCAAGGTTGGTTCGATGTAAACTCCACTGATATTAGGTGCAGCATAAATAGATTCAAGGGAAAATGGCATCACCTTTAATGAAATCAAACACCTACTCATGACTGAAGCCCTCCAGGAAACGGCAACTGAGGGATGCTGTCTCACCCAGTGAAACGGATGCACTCCTGTCTACAGCCAGTGTCTTACGTTAGAAACGTCTCCTCTGAGATACAGACGAGACAGGGACAATCACTGTCTTCACTACTTCACGGCCATGCTCTAGGGATGTGGGCCGGTGCCGTTGGACAAGACCGCCAAGGCATGAGAGAGGTCGTAGAAGAAACAAGACTGACTCTTTCCACGGGTGATGGACGAGGAGGCCCAGGAAGCTCAGAGAATCGGTGGTAAACGAGTCCACACCGTGAGAGAACTCAGAGCGGTGGCAGCAGGCTGTGACGCTCACTTCCAAGGAGCCCCGGCCCCGCTCTGCAGGGGCGGGGAACGCTTCGAAGACGGACCAGTGGAGGAAATCCCCTTTGTAGTGGCGACAAAGATTAAATGGTTAGGAATGGACTTTATTAACATGAAATGTGCAAAACTTCTACGTACCTGAAAGAAACCAAAGAAGACCTGAACAAATGAAACACATCTCCTGTTCTTGGAAAGGGTGGACCTAACAGTCATCGATTGTCCCGGAGCTAATTTATAACCTCAGAGTAATCCCAGTGACAGTATCCATTAGCCATTTTACATGGTTGGACAGGTCGACACGAAAGTTCATGTGGAAAAAGCAGACATGCTAGAAAACACGGAAAAAGAAAAACAGGATGGGTTTGGGGAGCTAGCCTTACAAGACATTAAATTACCCTCTAAAAGTAGGTCTTAAAAGGTTCTCATCACAAAGATCAAATTAAACCCATCCCGTACCACACACAGAAATTAACTCCAGTAGTTCAAGGTGAGACCATGCATGTACTTGAAGAAAACTGGAGTGAATCTTTCTTTGCCCTTTGCAGAAAAAAAGGGCTTCCAATGAGGACGCAAAAAACAGAGGCAATAAAAGTAAAGATTGACAGATTTGACTATTTTTTAAAAAAAGATTCCATCCCAAAAATATAGCATAAACAAAATCTAAAGATATGTGACAAACTAGGAGAATATACTCACAATTTATACCACAGACAGAAGGGCTAACATTCCTAACATGTAAAAAATTCTTTAAATTTTCAGGGAAAACGACTAAAACCCCAGGTAGGAAAATGGTGGAAAGACAAGGCCAAACAATTCATCAGAAGAGATAGAACAGCCCTCAGTCACGAAAGAGGGCCAGACGCAGTCCAAATTGGAGGGATGCACAGTCGGCGACACCAGATGCCACCTCTCGCGTGTAAGACGGATCGAAAGCGTGCCAGTGGGAATGGAGACTGATTCAGAGCTTCACGGAGGGAAATTTGGAAACGCACAGCCTTGTGACCCAACAGTCCCACTTCAAGGAATTTGCCCCTGAGATAGACCTCAAAGAATTCGAAAAGACACATGCAAAAGGCTGGAAACCACCTAAGTGCCCACCCATGGGAGAGTGGTTGGACAGACTGGAACACTCACACGAAGGAGCGTGTAGACCCACATGGAATTGAGGAGAATGTTGCGAACTGATAGGAAGTACTTCCCAGGACACGCTGCTAAGTGAACAAAGCAAAGCCCAAAAGATGTCTAGGATATGCTACCCTTTATGTAAGGAAAAAGATAATGTAAGAGAAGCTGCAGCTGTCTTCTCCTTACGCAGAAAAACTACGTAGGGAAGATGAACCAAAACCGAGGTTGGTTGTTCGTAGAGGGCAGGTGGCAAAGGGGTGGAAAGAAGGAGCAGCGGCAGTGGCAGAGAGCAGGGATGGGAGGCACGTGTCTTGTTGCAGAACGCCGACTTTCAGAACCACAGAAGCATTTCACATACCCCCAAATATCAAAACAAAGCCAGTGAGGCCATGGCGGGAACTCCACGTGGATCACACCACCAACAACTAGGAAGAACACAGGTTAGTAATTCCGGAATTACTTTGTATATGTAATAAAATGTAACAAATAAGTAAGTTGATCTAGATACTGAGAATTGGGTTTCTTACCACTGGAGAAAGGAAGGAGTTATAAACAAGGAGAAGAAAAAGGCTACCATGTATCCTCTGGGTTTGTACTGGAATTAGAGGTATTCACATAAACTCACGGTAATACACACACACAATGAAACATTGAAATACAGATGTGTGGATGTATGTGCAGGTTAGTGTACCTATGGGGGGACCCCCCAAAACCCTGGAATTAATTTATTTAAAAACTTGGGTATTCTGCCCTGGCTGGTGTGGCTCAGTGGATTGAGTGCTGGCCTGCGAACCGAAGGGTCACGAGATCAATTCCCAGTTGGGGCACATGCCTGGGTTGTGGGCCAGGCCCCCAGTGAGGGGCACATGAGAGGCAACCGCACAGTGATGTTCCTGTCCCTCTCTTTCTCTGGCACGAAGAACCATGGCTCCTAGGAAGAGTGTTGGATTATAGGGTTGGAGCAGGAAAGACAGAATATGAATGAGCTTGGAGCATCATGTGGTTGCAAAAAATAAGGGTTGCAGGAGCTTCTGATGGCCAGAGCTGGGATAATTAGAACAACAAAACAATGTCGGTGTGGGATTTGAATCCACAGAATAAAATAGACGTCCGCGAGTATATTAGTTTCTCTGTTCTTGTGGCATTACTACAAACTTAGCAGCTCAAAGCAGTAGTACTCATTCGTTATCCTAAAGTTTCTTCCATGGTGAGGAGTAGTCTGGGCACAGCTCAGCCGGGTCCCTGCCCAGGGTCTCAAGAGGCTGCAGAGTGTTCGGTGGTCCATGTTCCCATCTGGAGGCTCGACTGGGGAGGAATCCACCTCCGGTCTCTCAGATTAGTGGGAGAGCTCATTTCCTGTGGTTGTAGACCTGAGGCCCACAGGCTGGGGAGGCTGCCTGCCCTGCCGTGTGGCTCAGTTCACATCCTAGCGGCTTCCTTCTGCAGGGCCAGCGGAGCGTCTGTCAGCCCGGAGCAGGCCTCGGCTCTCTGGACAGGCAGGCCTGCCCAGGGTCCCCTCCCCTCGGAGCCTTTCAGCCTCAGTCTGTTCGGGACTCGACACCTGCAAACCCCTTCCAGTTCGCCATGTAACCAGTTTGGGAGTGATGTTTCATCGTTTTTGCTATTTCTTTGGTGGGAAGCCAAGTCACAGGTTCTGCCCTCAGTCAGGAGTGGGGATCATCACACAAGGGTGTGACCCATTGGTAGTCATTCTGTGGTGTGCCCACCACATGCGCTCACAGGGGTAGAAATAGTCTAGTAAACACATGAACGAATGAGGAGGAGGAGGTAGACTCCTGCTAGTAATTGTGGAAGCAAAGAGGGAAGTAAGGAATCGCCCTTAGCAGACACCGCAGTAATGAATGTTGCCAAGAAGATGCTCCGTGGATGCAGAAATTAGTGGGTGCGGGTTTGAGGGGCAGTGGGATTCACATGGTCTCAAATATCCCCCCTGTGATACTTGCCAACGACAGAGGGCAGAACAGTAGCTTTATATTGGAGGAGCTTGGTAGGCACCAACTTTGCCAAGTGATGCATAGGAACGTCAGCAGAAACGGCACCTAAAAGTGTCGGGACCCCCTCGACAGAATGACCTGAGGCTGAGGAGGGCGTGGCGTCTCTGCGCTCCACTCCCCAGCTGCCACGTTTAAGCCACGAACACAGGAGACTGAAGCAACCCGAGGGGCAGCCTGCAAGGTCACTAAAATAAAAGGAAAGACGGGGGTCTTCGATGACTAAGGAGAAACAACAGCTAGGTGCAGTGTGAGACCTGGAATGGAATGAAGACATGAAGTGGAAAATTGGTGGAATTCAAATGAGCTCTTTAGTCAACAATGTTGTGTGCCAGGCTAAGTTCCGCGCGGTGACTGCATTGTGGGTGCACCCAGTGAGAACTCGAGGGGAGGTGGGCTAAGGGGTCCTAGCTTTCTACCTCTTCTCTAAGTCTACAACTAATTGCAATAAAAGGGCTTTATACCCTGGTTCATAAAGGTGGCTCAGCTGGTTGGAGCATCACCCCATACACCCAAAGGTTGCCTGTTCAATTCCTGGTCAGGGCACATGCCCAGGCTGGAGTTCGATCCTGGACCCATCGATGTTTCTCTGTTTGTGTATGTGTGTCTTGTCTTTCCCTCTCCCTTCCTCCCTGTAAAGCCAAGAAGCGTATCCTTAGGTGAGGATTGGAAAAATAAAGAAATACATACACTTTTTTTTAAATAAAAACTCATAGTATAGACTTATGCTGCAAATCAAAGTAAAATGTGAAAATCAGCTAAAAGTACAAATTTAGGTGACCTATGGATGTTTCATTTTTAGGTTGTGCAAAATCTTGCACACTATTGTATATACATGGTCATTGGAGAGTGGAAAAATGTTTTTTATTGAAAAAATCATAGTGTGAACCTGTGCAGAGGGTCACAGGTACAAAGTGCTGTATTTTGCAGTGTGTGATGTGCTCCCGTGTGTACTGCACACCCGTGGTTTTGTCCCAGACTTTCAGGGGAAAAACCTTTTGTTTTAGTTTTGAATTCAATTTTTCATTTACATGTAGAATGGATTCTTGTATTCCAGGGAATTATTATTTTGCATACAAATATCATTACTGCTTTCTAGAGTTATACTTTTAACACATAAGCATAACATTTATACAGATACGCAGTTAGTACCACCCATGTATAATGCGCATCCTTATTTTTCCCTCAGAAGGTGGGCAAAAAAGTGCGCAGTACACACAGCAAAATACGGTAAAAGGTCACTGGAGAGGCGTAGGTGTGAAGTGGCGACGCGGGCTCCAGCTCGCAGCACGGTTGGCACTTCTTCCCATTGTGCTTAGTTAGCATCATTTATAGACACAGACAAGGGGGAAACATGGGCTTTCTTTGAAACGGTTTCAGTGTCAAAGCCTATTTGTAAAAAGCTGGTTTGTTCACTGTGCACGGCAGTATTCTCTTTCAAAATAATTACCTAGTTATGTTCAAAAGACTTGTACTTATCCAAACATATGTCACATACAAATCCGTGGACTTGGAGGTGCTTCTTTACTCTGGTCGGTGCGAAGGGCTCTGAATCGTCTTCACCATGTGGAAGTTGGGCACAACTGAATGTGCACTGTCGTGTCTCTAAAGCAGGTGTTCCGATTCGTCACCTGCTTGGACTGGCTTCCACCTGCACCTGTGGGGAGCGGCGCCACTTCCCAGGAACTGGGAAACTGCTGGTGGGAAGTAGGTCTGAGAACAGCTTGGGCGAATCTGACTACCACGGAGGGTCCTTGAGTGTTTCTTTAGGAGGTGGACTTAGTCAGTGAATTTTCTCATGGCTTTAACTGGATGTTTGTCTTAGAATCGCACCAAGAACCAGCAGCTCTGCTCGGATAGGGCGAGGTTTTGTGAGTTCATGAGATGGGCTTCGGACAGCATGTTTCATTTTCAGCTGAGGTGCCGCACGTATGAGCAGTGCCTTGGGCGTGCGTGTTTTGTAAGGAGTGGCGTCCTCTCTTAATGTGGAGTCACTGTTCGTGTTCACTGTTTGGAGTCTCTGTATCTGGCCTGCCATGCAGAAACAATCGTTACAATGTCAGCACTTAGCGTGGTAGAGCAGCTGCTTCCCCACTGACATTTTTAAGTCAGGATTCGGCTGCAGAGAGCTTTAAGCTTCTGAACAGGCTGTAGATCGAGGCCTTGGGGTGTTTCATAGGAAGCACGTGGCCCGGAGCCGACACACAGCAGCGCCTATGTGTCTCTAACCAGCCGATGGCCGGTGTTCAGTGTGGTGTTGGTTACTTTACGCCGAATTGGTTGGTATCAATGCTGATTGACTGCGAAGAGGCCTAAGGGCGGACGGGTGGCTAACTTCTGGGCTGCTGGTCTAGGCCTTTCATGCATGTGTGGCTCAGCCTCAGCAGGACTTACTCCTGGTGGCCTTGGTGGCCGTCCAGGCAGGATGAGCATGGCAGCTGGACCTGAGAGCGCTTGGAAATGTGTTCATAAGCTTTACATTCTTTTCTAAAAGCAAGAAGCCTAAACTTTGAAAAACAATTTGAGAATTTGTTTATGGTTGTATTTTAACAACTATTTCTAGCTGTTATCTAAGTGGAAAATCATTTATCTGCCTCTCCGGCTGCCGAAGATACAACTGTTATTAGAATCAGTCATGACTGACAGTCTCGGGGACTCTGGGGACGGTGCTCTTCCTGGTCTGGGCTTCGCGGCCTGGCCTGCCAGCCACCAGGGCGCACACACCCACAAGGGCCGGTCAGTGTGGACGCCCGGCTCAGCGTCTTAACCTTCACTAGGATGACTTTGTGGTGACCTCAGTGCATGAATTTGTCCCCCGACTCGACTGCCCAGAGCTGTGGAGGGGGAGGTGCTGTGGTGTCAGCGCGGTTACCAGCTTGATCCAGCGTGGCCACGGACTCCACACCGGGGAGACGGAGATGGAAATTTCTCTCTTTCCAATTTAGTCCAGCAAAGGGGGAGGTCAGAATATAAAATAGCGTGGTATTCATGCCGTGAGAGCATGTGCCTTGAGGATTGTGCCAAGTTCAAGTGCCTTTTGTGTTCTGTAGCTTCAGTCAAAGAAATGCATCCTCAGCCTCTGAGTCAGAAAGTGAGTTGAGATCATCGAGAACCTCTGATGATTCTTAAATTTCAAAATCCCATCTCCTGCCTTCAAATGACCAATTGTCTCTTTAATTAATAAAGTAATAAGTATTTCTTTCTTTAATTCACATGCTCAGATTAGGGGCCATTAAATAACCGAGATTTATTAAATATTTGTTATGCTAATGAGGGATTACGGGGGTAAAAGGCCTGATTCCTCTCTCAAGGAGCTTATGGTACAGCTGGAAAAGGCGACCCGAGCACGCGCTGAGTGCGTGGCGACCACACGGGCGCCGAAGAGGTGCTGCTGCTTTGTCAGCAGGAAAGACCCAGGGCGATGCCCAGTGTTTCCTTCCCGAGGGATGACGTGCACGGACTGCGTTTCGTAGTCCTGTGTTTCGTGTTTTGTCGTGGAGATCTTCTCGTGAGTTCACTTTAAATCTCCGATTACTTACAAAGGATTTTTAGACATCAGTTACCGTTGCTACACTGAGTGAATGTTAACAATGAATATTGTTAATATTGTGGGCCGCTACGCCTGCCCGCCTACTTGGAGACTAGTTTGAACTCCGGAGGGCGAGGTCAGGTCATCGGTCTTGGGCTTCGTTAAATGAAACGAAGAGGTGAGTGTCGGGAGACTGCAGCTCCTAATTGACTTGTCTGTGAGTTCGGGAACCCATCCAGTGTGAAGCTGAACTTTTCTGGGGGTCATTTGCTAAGTGTGTTTATGCACGTCTCCTGGTTGTTTTACACACGCACACACAAAAGGGTGAAACAGCATGCGTTTTCGGGCTCTGTCTTTGTCCGTTCCATTTGTGAGAGTAAAGAGTGAGTAAGTGTAATTGTGTCTTGGTTTTGCACAGTCACAGCGTTGATGCAAAGGGTTCCTCACCCCCGCTCCCCCCTGTGTTTTGCAGGCAGCCAGATGCCTCCGCAGCCACCCGGGAGCCAGGCCGAGTCGAGTGCCCACCCCGCCCTGAGCCAGTCCCCGATGCCGCAGGAACGAGGTGAGGCTCCTAAGAATTTGCTTACCTATTCATAGCTATAATTATAAATAATTTTCAAAGGACATTATGTTTCCTCATCAGACGAACAAAATAAACAAGAACTTACATGTAACAACAAATACAAAAAAGAAGTATGTTTTCTTGCAGACTTGGTGAAATTCTAGCAAAGTACAGTTCAAGATTCAGAGAATATGCATGTTTGTGTAGCGCCACGAAGCACAGTCGTACACGACTGCGGTGGTCTGACGCTGAGCTGTGCTGACGGCTCGGTTTGGGTGGCGGTTCCAGTGAAGTACGGTGTTAGAGAGAGAGCGTGTGTGTGTGTGTGTGTGTGTGTGTGTGCGCGCGCGTGCCTGTCGATCAGTTATTTGCTCTATGATACTTAATATTAAACATTTAAACACATAGTAAGACCTTATAATTATAAAATTATAGGATCTTAGAACTGGAGCCGTCTCGAAAGATCCTGGAGGTCAGTTGCCTCATTTTGCAAATGAAGAAAGTAAGGACCTTAAAGGTTTTTCCGTATAATTTCCTCGTCCTCAGAGGCTACTTAGTGCCAGAGCCAGGAAAAAGAACTTTCCCGAAGCCCTCGAACATTCAAGTTGTCTTACATATGCAACCCTGTGACCTTTCACTCGTCAAGCTGCTCTTGGTGGTGGCGGTGCCGTGATTTTAATCCAGACGAGTGGAGGCTGGAGCTTTTAGGCCTGGTGCACCGGCTGTGCTGGGCTCAGCCACACCCCCTGCCTGTGAGCCAGGCCTGCCCCGCCCTCCCCAAAGGTGCCACTTTCCCTCAGTGCTCTTCCTTGCACACTCGCCCACCCTCAGAAGGCAGGAGTTGGTGTGTTGGTAGCTAATATTTAAAGGCTCCTGACCCCTAGTGTTAATAATTATTTCTACATGAGTTATACAGGTAGTGTTAATAACTATTTCTACATGAGTGCTTGCCCCTAATTCGAATTACAAGATTTAGTAATTTCATGTTACAAATTCAGTAGCACATTGTCCAGAAAGTAATGCCAACGAAAAGATGGGGCAGCCTTATCCACACAACGTTTGTGTTGAAATGACTGGTAGGAATCAAATGAAATTTTCTAATACCTGTTTACTTTTCATTATTATTTAATGTACAGTTCATACTGTCATTTCCTTATCAAGGTACTACAGTATGTTTTAATAATGGAATAATTAACGGCTTCCAAACTTCAGTGTGTCCAAGAATTGCCTGCAGAGGGCGTGGCAAGAGATTGCTAGGCCACACCCCCAGCTTTCGGATTCGGTGGGTCTGAAGCAGGGCCCTGACCCCCTGCATTTCTGACATGTTCCCGGGATCGCCGAGGCTGCTGGTCTGAGGACCATACTTTGAGAACTGCTGCTTTCTAACGATGCTACAACATGTTTCAATGATTGTGTAACGTGTGCGTTCGTTGCTCTC
>PVKM010032120.1:0-16536 GCA_004027735.1 Carollia perspicillata
CTCCCCCTGTCTATTTTCTACCTACCATCTATGCTACTTATTCTCTGTACCTTTTCTCCCTCTCTCCTCCTCCCACTCCCCTGTTGCTAACCCTCCATGTGATCTCAATTTCTGTGGTTCTGTTCCTCTTCTAATTGTTTGCTTAGTTTGTTTTTGTTTTTGTTTTAGGTGTGGTTGTTAATAACTGTGAGTTTGCTGTCATTTTACTGTACATGCTTTTTTATCTTCTTTTCCTAGGTAAGTCCCTTTAACATTTCATATAATAAGGGCTTGTTGATGATGAACTCCTTCAACTTGACCTTACCTGGGAAGCACTTTATCTGCCCTTCCACTCTAAATGAAAGCTTTGCTGGATAGAGCAGTCTTGGATGTAGATTCTTGTGTTTCATGACTTGGAATACTTCTTTCCAGCCCCTTCCTGCCTGTAAGGTCTCTTTTGAGAAATCAGCTGACAGTCTGATGGGAACTCCTTTGTAGGTAACTGTCTCCTTTTCTCTTGCTGCTTCTAGGATTCTCTCCTTCATTTTATTCTTGGCTAATGTAATTATGATGTGCCTTGGTGTGTTCCTCCTTGAGTCCAACTTCTTTGGGACTCTCTGAGCTTCCTGGACTTCCTGGAAGTCTATTTCCTTTGGCAGATTAGGGACATTCTCCTTCATTATTTTTTGAAATAAGATTTCCATTTCTTGCTCTTCCTCTTCTCCTTCTGGCAACCCTATGATTCGGATGTTGG
Source organism: Carollia perspicillata (assembly GCA_004027735.1). Taxonomy (NCBI): domain Eukaryota; kingdom Metazoa; phylum Chordata; class Mammalia; order Chiroptera; family Phyllostomidae; genus Carollia; species Carollia perspicillata. The sequence goes on from PVKM010032120.1 coordinate 734, forward strand.
AATGTTTAAAGTTGTCCCAGAGGTTCTTTCCTAAGCCTCTCCTCATTTTTTTGAATTCTTGTTTCTTCATTCTCTTCTGGTTGTATGTTCATTTCTTCCTTCTGCTCCAAACCATTGATTTGGGTCCTGGTTTCCTTCCTATCACTGTTGGTTCCCTGTACATTTTCCTTTATTTCAGTTTTCATTGCCTTCACTTTTCCCTCTGCTTTGTGACCATTTCAACCAATTCCGTGAGCATCCTGATTACCAGTGTTTTGAATTCTGCATCAGATAGGTCAGCTATCTCTTCATCTTCATCACTTAGTTGTATTTTTTCTGGAGCTTTGATCTATTCTTTCATTTGGACCATTTTTTTTTTGTCTCAGTGTGCCTGATATATAGTAAGGGGTGGAGCCTTAGGTATTCTTCAGGGTGGGGCAACCCACATAGCTGCTTTGTGATGCAGTATGTGGGTGAGGGGTCCAAGAGGGAACAGTGCTGTTTGCTCCGCTCTCTGTCGGTTTTCAATCACTTCCTCTGTTACCCACAAGCAAACTGGGCCCTTCTGGTACTGATTCCCATGTGGGTGGGTTTGTGTACATTCTAGGACCCTGTGGGTCTCTCCAGTGAACTCTCCTGTGAGGCTGGGAGTTTCTCCTGCTGCCATAATCCCCACAGGTTTTTTCAGTCAGAGGTTTTGAGGCTTTATTTCCCTCCACTGCAACCCTGGGTTGCACAATCTGTCTCACTCCCAGTTGTTCCTCTCAGTTTATCCCCACATGAATGTGGGATCACCTGGTCCTCCAGCCACTGCCTTGCTGTGAGTCCTCTCCACTCAGCTGCCTATCTCTGTCCCTCCTACTGGTCTGGATGAATATTTCTTCTTTAACTCCTTGGTTGTCAGACTTCCATACAGTTTGATTTTCTGTCAGTTCTGGTTGTTTTTGTTTTAAAAATGGTTGTTGTCCTTCTTTTGGTTGTGTAGGGAGGCACAGTGTGTCTACCTACGCTTCTATCTTGGCTGGAAGTCCATATGGAAGGTTTTTTTAAAAATTAAAAATAGAACTACTATATGATTTAACAATCCTACTTCTGGGTATTCATATGAAGGAAATGAAATAACTGTTTCAAAGGGATATTTGCATCTTCAAGTTCTTTGGAGCATTATTAACAGTAGCCCATAAATGAAAACAACCCAAGTGTCCATCAAGGAATGAATGGTTTTACAGAAGAAAATTCAACTGAGTAAATTTGAGTACCTTATTGGCTTTATTAAATGATTCATAAATGAGGCAGTATCCCATTTAGCAACTAGAAAGGTACTCCAAGGGGTTATACAAAATGGCAGGTTTTTATAGAAAGATGGTTGGGGTAAGTGAGCTATTAGAAAAAGAAAAAAACATGATTATTTTTAGGCTAGAACATTTTCTTTTGGGGGAGAACAGAATGGCAAGGATTTTGTTATGCAGATTTCCCTATTCTTCTTATGGGGTTGGAGTAGGCACAAGTGCAGATTACATTATTTTTATTGACCAAAAATTTCTAGATAGGTTGATTAAGATTGCTTTTCTGGTGAAGGTTGAAACTGCAATAGGTCAGTTATTAAGTCTAGGTTTAGTATCACATGCATTAATTGAAATGATACGATTTGGTTCAATGAAGCAGAAAAAGGGGAAGACAAGGTAGCAGAAAACACCCAATAGGAGCAGCAAAAATAAAAAAGAATTTAAAAAATTAGGATAGTCTAAGGGACTTTGGGACAACAGGAAGCATAACAGCATCTGCATTGTAGAAGTAATAAGAGAAGATAAAAAGAAAGGGAATAGACAATATTTAAAGAAATAATGACTGAAAACTTCTCTAATCTAATAAAGAAAAAACCCACAAATCCAAGAAATGCGGAGTCCCAACAGTGATGAACCCCAAAAGGCCCACACAAAGATATCCCATAATTAAAATACCAAAGGTTAAAGACAGAGAGTCTTAAAAGAAGCAAGGGAAAGATAGTTATTTACAAGGGAATTCCCATATGACTGTCAGCTGATTTCTCAACAAAAACATTTCAGGCCAGAAAGATTGGCATGAAATAATCAGTGATGAAAAGCAAGGACCTACAACCAGACTTTTCTAAACAGGAAGGAAATTATTTAAAATTAAAAAAGAAATAAAGCCTTTATTATATGAAATGTTTAATGGACTTATCTAAGAAATAGAAGAAGATCAAAAAGTATGAACAGTAAAATGACAATAAACTCACAACTATCGACTGAAACCAGAAAAAAAAAAAACTAGGCAAACAACTAGAACAGGAACAGATCAGAAAAATGGAGATCACATGGAGGGTTATCAGCAGGGAGGGGGCAGGGGGAGAATGGGGGAAAAGGTACAGGGAATAAGAAACATAAATGGTAGGCACAGAATAGACAGGGGGCAGTTAAGAATAGTATAGGAAATAGAGAAGCCAAAGAACTTATATGTATGACCCATGGACATGAACTAAGGGGGGAATGCTGGACAGTGGGAGGGGTGCAGGGCAGAGGGGAATAAAGGGGAGAAAAAAATGGGACAACTGTAAGTGTAATCTATGAAATATACTTAAAAATAAAAATGTAAAGAAGAAATAAAGAGCCCCCCACCACAAAAACCCAAAGGAGTTCATTACCATCGATGCAGTATTACAAGAAATGTTAAAGGAACTTCTTTAAGAAGGGGAAAAACATATTTATAAAGATAAAATGGCAATAAATATATACCTATCAATAATCACTTAAAGTGTAAATGTTCCAATCATAAGATACAGGGAGCTGATTAGATAAGGAAAAAGACTCACATGTATGCCATTTACAAGTGATTCAATTCAGAACAAAAGATACACACAGACTTAAAAGCAAAGGTATAGAAATACATATTTGATGAAAATGGAATGAAAAACCTGAAGTACTAATAATTATATCAGACAAAATAAACTTATTTTTAAATATTTTTACTTTATTTTTATTGTTTACATTAATACAGATGTTCCCCCCCATTTGCCCATCTCCACCCAACCTTGGACCCCCTTCCTGCTGGACATCACCACACTGCTATGTGTATGAGTTTTGCATCTATGTTCTTTGGCTAATCCCTTCCCGTTCTTTCATGCAGTCCCCCAATCCACCTCCCCTCTGACAGCTGTCAGTCTGTTACATGTGTCCATGCCTCTGTTTCTAATTTGCTCACTAGTTTATTTGGTGCATTAGATTCCACATATAAGTGAGATAATATAGTATTTGTTTTTCACTGACTGGTTTATTCACTTAGCATAATAATCTCCAGGTCCATTCATAATGTTGCAAAATGTGAGAATTCCTTCTTTTTACAGGCTAGTAGTAATCCATTGTGATGTACCACAACATTTTTATCTACTCAGCTACTTATGGGCACTTGGACTGTTTCCAGATCTTATTGGTTATTATATAAAATGCTACAACAAACATAGAAGTCCACATATTCTTTTGAATTGATGTGTTCAGGAAACTTGTTTTATTTCTAAGAGTGAAATTGGTGGGTCAAACGTAGTTCCATATGTAATTTTTTGAGGTGTCCCCATACTGTTTTCTACAGTGGCTGCACCAGTCTGCGTTCCCACCAACAGTGAACTAGGGTCCCTTTTCTCCACAACCTCACCAGCACTTGTTGTTTGTTGTTTTGTTTATGATGGCCATTCTGACCAGTGTGAAGTGGTATCTCATTGTGGTTTTAATTTGCATCTCTCTGATAGCTAGCGATATCGAGCATCTTTTCATATGTCTATGAGCCATCTGTATGTCCTCTTTGGAGAAGTGTCTGTCGAAGTCCTTTGTCCATTTTTTAATTGGATTCTTTGTCTTCCTGATGTTGACGTATATAAGTTTTTCATATATTTTGGAGATTAAACCCTTATCAGGAGTGACCCCACAGGTAGAGAGGGCAGAGCACTGCCTGTGCGCTAGGGATAGGGGAGACCGGCCCTTTCCCCAAGCCGTTCAGTTAACTCACTTTCTGGGTCTGTGCCCAAAGCCTCCCCAGAAAAATATGGCCCACAAAGTCACTGCGAGCTGCAGCCAGCAGACTCCTCCGAGGGACTTGAGTGTGAGAGTGGGTCTGGCCTTTCCGGCAGTCACAGCTACACTGTGAGCTCTGCAGTCTGGGGCTGCAACAATAGCAGGGCTCTGCCCTGCGAGGGTGCACTCTGCGTCTCATAGGCCTGGTGGGTCTCCACTGATTCCCACCCATGGACAATACATAGTCTCTTCTTCCCTTCTGTGTTCCGTGGGTTGGGGGTCTCCTTGTTCCTGGGGGGAAACAGCTCTACAGGCGCAAATCTGTCTGCTCTCCCAGCTGCCACTGCAGCTCTGTGAAGGGGCTTCCCCCTCCTTGTCTCAACGCCTCCTCTGGTCTCTTAAGTGGCATCTTCTGTACACCTCAATCACAAAGTTGCATATCAGCTAGGTTTCAGGTGATGGTGCACATTGATTGTTCATAAGTTCAGCTGTAAATGCAGTTTGGGAGCAGGAGCAAGTGGGCACAGCTATGATTCATTTGTAGCCATTTTTGGACCAAGATCGCTTTAGTTTTTAATTGTTTTTATTGCCGTGAGGATTTAAAATCTTATCTTTGTAGGATTTTGAAAATAATTATTGTAAGTTTTTGAGGTAATAAGGCCTAATGGAAAAAGCTTCTAATTATATCACATAGAAATTATGTTGTCTTAGACTAGTCACTTATTCTACTGAATTTATTTCACCACCTATAAAATGGGACTAATACTGTTCTCTTCGCGTTTTTGTGAAGATGAAATGAGACACCACTTATAGAACATGATATCTATATCTTTATCTGAATCTATATATCTTTATCACCTATCTGTATCTGTTTATCTGTCTATCTATCATCTTATCTATCTCTCTACCTACCTACCAATGGGGATTTAATTTTGGAAGGAGAAAAGGCACTCACAATTCTGACCTTTGCATTTGATTTATCCCATTAACTAAGCAATTATTATAGCTACACCTTAAATATATGATATATACTTCTTGTACCATAAGTCAGTTTAAATAATAAATACTTGGTACTTACTTGTTTGTAGTGTACCTATAGTCATTTCACTTTTTCCTGCCAAGTCATTTCCCCTGCTTAGTGATCAGTTTTGCTTAGTAGAGAGGAAACTGAGACTCAGAATATTAACTGGGTTGTCATGGGAAAACAGAAGTAGAGATCAAAACCCAGATTTGCTATTTTTTTCCATTCTACTGTTTAAATGAGACTGTATAGACAAAAGTAAAATACACCACTTTCTCAAATAAATTTTTATTTGTATTCTAACATAACACATATTGTATATAAGTGGAACTAAACATGATATCTTGGCAGTTTTATACACATATAAGAAAGAGGGGGAAAAAGGGAAATATCTGCCAGTTGTGTTAAAATGACATCATGCAGCATTATGCCTTTTCTATCACTAAGAACTCAAAATACTCTGAAGTAGTCATTAAACAAACTTGTCAACAAATGGAATTTTGTTTGCAAACTGTGAAAAATATTACACATAGGAGTTGGCAAGTGTTAATTTGTATGTCTGCATTTCTTAATTGTTACAAAACCTGAAAAACTTAGTAGTGGGAAAAATGGCAAATCATAGTAATATGGGATAGGGGAAAGAAAGGTCTTATTTGGAAACTACAGATATAGATTCAGTTCTGGGACCAGATGAAAGAACTGGATATTTTTTTATTGTTGTTCAATTACAGTTGTCCCAATTATTCCCCGTCACTCTCTTGTGCCCTACCCACACCTGACTCCCACAGTCAGTCCCCACTCTGTTGTCCATTACCATGGCTCCTTTATATATGTTCCTTTACTAGACCCTTCCCCTACTTTCCCCTGTTATCCCTCTCCTCCACCCCTCTGGTCACTGTCAGTTTGTTCCTTATTTCCATGTCTCTGGTTCTATTTTGCTCATTGTTTATTTTGTTCATTAGTTTCCACTTATGGGTGAGACCATATGGTATTTGTTTTGTACCACCTGGCTTATTTCACTTAGCACAATATTCTCCAGTTCCATTCATGCTTTCTTGAGGGGTAGAAGTTCCTTCTTTTTTTGCTGCATAGTATTCCATTGTGTAAATGTACCATAGTGTCTATTCAGGTCCTTTGCCCATTTTTTAACTGGGCTCTTGCCTTCCCAGAGTGGAGTCATGTGGGTTTCTTATGTATTTTGGAGATCAAACCCTTGTCCAAGGTATCATTAGCAAATATAGTTTCCCATATGTTTGGTTCATTTTTCATTTTTCTGATTTTTTTCTTTAGCTGTGCACACTACAAGTTCATTTTTTTAAATTATTTTTTTCATTTAAAGTTTACATTCAATATTATTTTGTAGTGGTATCAGGTGTACAGCATAGTGGTTAAACAATGATATGCTTTAAAATGTGTTCTTTCTGATATTTCCAGTACTCACCTGGCATCATACATTTCTCCTTTTGAGACCCCTATAATGAAAAGTTTGACCTGGTTGATGTTATCCCATAAGTCCCTCTGTTTTATCTTTATGCTTCTCTTATTGAATGGGTTCCAGTGTCCTGTCTTCAAATTCATAGATTTAAAAAAAAAATTTGCTTCATTTAATCTGCTCTTGAACCTTTCTGTTTGTATTTTTACTTCACTTATTTTTCCCTTAGCTCTGTGACTTCTATTTGATATTTTCTTATATTTTATTTTTTAAGATTTTATTTATTTATTTTTAGAGAGAGGGGAAAGGAGGGAGAGAGGGAGAGAGGGAGAGAAGCATCACTGTGTGGCTGCCTCTCAAATGCCCCTTGCTGGGGGACCTGACCCACAATCCAAGCATGTGCCCTGACTGGGAATCAAATTGGAAACCCTTTGGTTCACAGGCTGGCGCTCAGTCCACTGAGCCATACCAGCTAGGGCATTATTTTCTTATATTTTCTATGTCTTTGTCAATGTTCTCTATTTGTTCATTTATTGTTCTCCTGAGCTCAATGAGTATCTTCATGAGCAGTGTTATTTTGATATTTTTATCAGGTAAATTACTTATTTCCATTTTATTAAGGACTTTTTTTAATATTCAATCTTGCTTTTTTTCTTTTGGAATATGTTTCTTTGTTTCTTTACTTTCTTTGACTCTCTTTGTTGGTTCCTGTGGGTGTAGGAAATTAACCTTATCATTCAATTCTGCCCTTGTTTTTGGTTGTTTCTCAATTGTTTGTGATTGTTCAAGAACTAGTTCTATTTTTTTTTTTTTGGTTTCCATTATTTGAGGATGTGCTAACACCTGTCAGTGTCTACAAAGTGAATATCTGCTAGCAGCTAGACTGAGGCTGATTGAAAACCAGACCCTCAAGCAACTTCTTTTAAAACACACAAGTATATCTCTTTCAAAGGAACACTAGGAGATGAGCATCTTTTGTCTGCTCCTGCTGAGCTGAGTCTTGGTGTAACAGCTAGTTAAGAACTGCTTCTTCATATGGTCCTGTCAAACTTGTGAATATAAACCTTGATTTTTACCTAAAATAGGTTATCAATGTATGTGTCTTCTGGGTGGCAGACAGAAAAGCTGGGGCACTAGACATGTACACAAAGTCCTTTCTCAGAGATATCAAAACCTGGGGTGAGTCAGAGGGAGAACACAAAGATTGAATCTACCAGCTTCCCTGGTATTTGAAGAGTCTTTGAAGAGTCTTGTGTGTTTAATTAGAAGCCTGTTCTTAGGCCACAGCTATAAATATAAGCAAATAGACCACTTTCACAGAATGTCTAGGAATGTATTTCAGTCTGCTATCTCTGTGTTGTGCTGTGATGCAATGTGTAGCCAGTTAAGAATTGTTTGTCCATTTTTAACAGTTCCACAGAACTCATGAACACAAAACCAGCTGGCCACCAGAGCTGGGTGGTCAGTAGTCATCCCCTGAGTAACAACCACAAAAACTGGGAGAACCAGACATAAAAACCAGAGCACCAGACATGTGTATAAGCTCCCCTCCAGGAGATATGTATAAACTGGTGTGTGGCTGGGGGAGAATGCAAAGATAACATCCACTTTCTGAGGACTCTGGAATGGATTACAGTGTGCCCATAGATGTGTGTTTAATCAGAAGCCTGTATTAAGATAAGGTAATAAGCCTTTTTCATAGAAAGACTGAGTGTCTAAGTCTGTCACCTCTCTATTGTGTCATGGGGCAATTGCCAGTTAAAAACACTTTCTCCATTTTTTGTAGTCTTGCGGCAACAACGAACATGTGAGACCCATTTCCCCTGGGTGGCAGCCCAAAAATATTGAAGTGCTAGATGAGTGTGCAAGATCTTTTCTGGGTGATACCAGTGACTTAGATTAAGGCAGAGGAAAAGCACAGAAATAGTACTGACCAGCCTGCATCTTTGTAGATGAGTGTTGAATTAAATGCCTACCCTTAAGACCAATGCTTTAAGATATACAAACAACCCTCTTTCACAGATATTCTTGTCACTTTTAAGTTGAATGCCTCCGTTCTAGGCCTTGAGGTGGATGAGTCCCTGCCAGCCCTTTAAGACGGTTTCTTAGTTTACTATGGCGTTATGGATCTCCTGAATGCAAGCTCTATTGACTTTCAAAGCTAGATGTTTTAAGAAGAATCTGACAGTAACCAGAGGGGAGGTGGGAGGAGATAATGGCAGGGGGAGGGAGGAGGGGTTTTCAGAAACAACTCTAAAGGACTTATGGACAAAACCAAGGGGGAGTGGAATCAGGGATGGAGGTGGGGATGGCTGGGGTGGAGGAGGGGGAGTGGTGGGGGGGAAATGCAGACAAGTGTACCTGAACAACAATAAAAAAGAATTCCAATACAAAAAGAAAGTCCAACTCAAAAAAAAGCTAGATGTTTTGGGGGCTCAACTGTCAATTTTAAGTCTAAAAGTTGGGTGCTGATGTGGGATTTAAACCTTTCGCTCTTCAGGGAGAAGCTTGGAGTTGTGAGTTCCCTCCTGATCCTGGATTGTCACAATGGGGTTGGGATATACATCAAGATTGTGTCTCAGCCTCTCATACCTGCTTTGATGTGGATTTTATCATTTGCTCAGTGTGTAGGACTTGCTCAGCAAGTTTTTTTAAAAGAGGAAATTGTTTCATGTGTCTACTGTAGATTTAATGTGTCCATGGTAGGGGGTGAGTTCAGGCTCCTCCTACATTACCATCTTGAAACAGAACTTCTATGTTTTCCTTTCTAATTTAAACATTTCCCTTTAAGAATCATGTGTACTTCTGCTTTGCAGTGTTCTTTGTTAAGATTTACTGTTGAAATAGAATTATCTAAATACTACTAGCATAAGTGAATTATTGAGAACACAATTTACCCCATTCAGAGAAATGGAAGCCTTTTGCAGTGCTTGATTCCTAATAGCCCTTCCTAAATAGATGAGATTTGAAGGGAATGTATCTAGCATTATCTCACAAAAGTTAAAACCACATTAAAAACTCAAGAAATTAAAAGTAAAACTTTTGATAGATTTGTAGTTACTCATGTTGTGATAATTGAGCTCCCCCTTCCTATGCCCCTATTCTGGTCTGTGGCATACATTTAAATTTAGTGTTTTCAACCAATAAACAGATATTTATTAAGTACTCATTGTGTACAATGCTTGGTGCTTTGGGAGAATACCATGAAGTACATGAGTCACAACCCCAGTCACAGTGTATATGAGCTGGGTAGATAAAACATGAAGAAATGGAAATTAAACTACCAGCTTACAGCTAAAGAATGTATATGATGTGTGTTATTTACAATATCAACAGCTCAATATTGGACAAAGGCCACTCTCTGCAGAGCAGTGCTAGCTTATAGGGAAGCTCTGTGTGAATTATAAATTACCCGCTCCGGGCAGCAAATTAGAAACAAGAGCTCTTCCTCTTACCAGATATAACCCCTGCAGAGCACAGCTTAGAAAACTGACTGTACCTTTAGGTGAAGGAAATATCCAGCTCCACATCAGACACCATAGCTTTAAAGGCAGAGTGCTGCTGAATTTTAGTCTTCATCTGCTGCTTAACTGAGGTCATCTTTGCACAAATCCAAAACCATAAACTGTGACCTAGTAATTCTGCTGAGCTTTTGTAGTGGCAAAGATAGTTCAGAATAGTCTGTAACATTGTTTACTTTATTTCTTATTTATTTATCATTTTTATGTAAGTATTAATGGAAAAGTGAAAAATTTGAAACAAAAAAATGGTCAAATTACTTGGTTTCTTGATTAGTAAATTAATAGAAACTGTAGGCTAAAATGGGATTAGGGTGTTATCTATACCTACATATTAGTCAAGAATAAATCAAATATGCTTATTTGTTAGAAATTAAGGACTTTTGGTATGGTGTCTGAATTCAGGCTACTTTTAAAAGAGTTGTTTTCCTATTTTTTCTTGAATGTTTTTAGAGGCATAGTTTTTTTTAAGTATATAAAGTGTTAACATTGGAAAGAATTTTGCCTATGAAAGTCTATGAACTCATCTCCTATATGGGGATATATAAACCTCACAGAACAGAAATTGAGAGTAAATTATTAGCATTTGTGACATTGAAGCCTGGATAATGAATTTCCTTTCTAGGTATGGTGCTTTGTGGGCCAGTGAGACTACATTGAGAGCCTGTCAGACTGTATCGAGAATATCTTGATAGACATCTCAATTCTTTCTACTGTACTTCCGGCAAATATAGTGGGCAATTTTTTCACAGAACTCCTAGATTCTACAGTGACAGCTGAAACAGAAACTGTTGGTGTAAATCATTCATAGCAGAGCTAATGTGTAGTGGCAATTTCATACTGCCAGCTTGAGAATAGCAAAACTCACCTGGTTTGAGACACAAAGTGTTATTTAATTACTCTAACATTCTAAAAGAACCATTGTAATTCACCTTCTTAAGGTGGAACATTGCTACCTGTATGCTGACTGGTTCTTGTCTGGTGTTTTTCAAAACAGCTGGAGATTTTTTTCTGGAGAAAAACCAGCAAGATATGTATGAAAGTGTATATATCCTGACCTTAAATGAGGTCATAAGACTCTCCCTAAGTTTATGGTGCAGGTATCTCAACAATATACAACAACATTAGACAGATCTACTGTTTACAAATATTTAGTTTGATCTAGGACTTGATATCTGCTGGTGCATTGCTCTTATTGTTAGACTTTCAGTGTACATGCTAGCTTTATTGAAATAGTTCTCTATCCCTTGGGGATAAATTTTTGCTGGTCCCTGCATGACCCCTCAGGAGTTAATACAGTACTTAACACAATATAGTAGGTGCTGAGTCCATGTGTGCTGATTGGATCATCAATACAGTAATACACACTGAAGTCAAATGTGTAGAATCTCTTCTTGTTCAGATAGGGTCATGAATTCAGTTTATTTTAGGTTGGATAGTTCCTAGTACTACCAGTAATGTTACATATATATTGGACTTTACTATGGGTGTTAAACTTTTGTTCCTATTGGACTTTACTTTTTAGGGCAAAATTAGCATCTAAATTCCCAAAAACATAGCCAGTGTATCTCAAGAAGGATGCTATTGATATTTTGGGAGAGATGTGGGTATAGATAGGGATGTAATTATTCCTTGTGAGGGACTTTCCCCAGCAATGCAGAATGTTTAGTATTCCTGACTCCTTCTCAATAAATATCAGTAGTGCTCTTCAGTTGTTCTGATAACCAAAGATACTCCTATACATTTCTGTACTACACTGGGGGAATTGTGGAGTGCCTTTTGTTGATATCCACTGAATCAGTGTGTAGCATTAATTTGCACCTGACTTCCATTTATGAGAATATCTATAATGGGTGTTCTATAACCCATTCTAGGAACAAGGAAGGGTGCAAAGATAAATTTATGCATGCTTCAGAATTTCCATTACCTTTCAGGCTAGTAGAGAAACAACATATATCAACAACTAACTACAACATACGGAAGGTATGTGTGAAAAGAGTGAGAGAAACACAAAAGAAATGGAGATTAATATGTATTTGAAGGAGATATAGGCTTTTAAGTAAGTGGTGATTTGGAAGATTTGGGGTGTGAGGCATAGCATATCAAAAACAGAGACATGGCAAAATTTTGATGTTTGCAGGAATGTGAATAGTATGGTTTGTTTGACTAGAGGGTTTTTGTGGAGGAGTAATTTGAAATGGATCCAAGTTATGAAAGGCCTTGAGATCCAATGAAAGTTTTATGTGCACTTTGTAGAGTGAAGGGCCGTTGAAGGCTTTCAAGTAAGGAAAGGGAATCAGAACACTGAGGCCATTATTTTTTTAATTTTTTCATTTAATTTGTTGGGGTGACTTTGGTTAATAAAATCATATGTTTTAAGTGTACAATTTTATAATACATTATCTGTATACTGCATTGTATGCCCACCACCCAAAGTCAAATCTTCTGTCACCATATATTTCACCTTTAACCTTTACTAATCCCTCATCTCCCTTCCTTCTGATAATCACCATATTGCTTTCTGTGTTTATGAGTTTTTGTTTATTTGTTGCTTTCATTTGAATGAAATCATATGGTTCTTCATTTTTTTCTGATTTATTTCTCTTACCAAAATATTCTCAAGGTCCATCCATGTTGTCACAACTGGCAGCATTTCATTTTTTCTATGGCCAAGTAGTACTCCACTGTATGTATGTACCACATCTTCTTTATTCAGTCCTCTACTGAAGGACACTTTGGTTGTCCTCATGTCTTGGCCACAGGACATAATGCTGCAGTGAACATAAGGGTGCACATAAATGTATCATTGCAAATAACTGTTTGAAATTTTTCAGATAGAGACCCAGAAGAGGGGTTGCTGGGTCATGTGATTCTATTCTTAATTTTTTGAGGAACCTCCATACTGTTTTTCATAGTGGGTGTACCAGTTTACATTCCCACCAGCAGTGAATGAGGGTTCCTTCTCTCCACAACCTCTCCAACATTTGTTATTACCTCTCGTTGATCATAGCAATTCTAATAAGTGTGAGGTGGTATTTTTTATAGTTTTAACTTGCATTTACCTTATAACTAGCAGTTGCTAGTAAAATGTTACTTAATACAATCATAAGCTAAATATGTAAAGATAGTAAGTTCATGTGGTACAATCAGAAAGACAGAATGAAAATGAATTCTTTTCTGCATAGACAGCTAAAAAGCCTGCCAATGGCCAACTAGATTTGGTTTGCAAAAATAAGGAAAAGAGCTTTCTTTAAGAAAAGTAAAGCAAATAGTTTTCACATGTTAGTCTCCACCGATTAGTTAGTTGTACTGGGTGTCTAAAGCAGTATGTCAAATAAGATTCTTCGGTTGAATCCTTATTTAAGAAGAGTGTGATGATCGATTAATTATATCTGACATGTGAACAGAGCTGAGTAACAGAATGACAAATGCCATGTATTTGCCATCTCTACTACACAGCAAAGGTTTTAGACTAAAGAGTCTAGAAGGCAGCTATTAGAGAACAGTGAGAGGCCCTTCAGATGAGTAACAAAGTTCCTACACAGTGTTATATAGACTTTTTTCATTCTCAGGATGAAAATACATACTGGTTCTAAATTTTTTAAGTAATCCCTGCATATATGGATTAACACTCATTATCAAGTGACATTTCCCAGGGTAAAAGAGCACAGCTTATATAGAAATTATGAATTATCAGGAATTCCAGAGCCTGATAAAAAAAAGGTATAAGTTTGTAAACACGGGTTATCACATTGCTGATTTATTGAACTGCTTGGTAATGGTAAAACATGGTTCAAGTTAATTTGCTTTATTTAAAGATTTAGATCTGTAATTGATCTGAGACTTACTTTATTTATGTTTGGTTTTCTGGTTTGTTTAATGAATTTATGATGGGAGTGGATTCTGAAGTGTTGTGAGTCATACAGTCTAAATGCTGCAACTCCTTATTCCCTCCTCAAAAGGAAGATAAAGTTCATAATTAAAATCCATGCAACCATTTCTAACTTCTCAGGTTTATGCATGTTTTATGAGGTTGTAAGGGGTAATTGAGTGGAAGATGGGGCAGTTTGTTTTGTTTTACTTTTTTCTGGAATAAGACAGGAGCTGGGGAGAGAGATCAGGAAAATTTAGCTGGGGAATCATCTATGGATTCTTTGACTATGATATTTTTCTTACCTTCTTATTTCCCAATCCAGTAGCATCATTGCCATGTAACTTCTCAGCCAAACTTCACTGAAAGGAATTTGGGAAGAAGTATAAATTAAGATGGAGATCAATAAACTAGATTTAATTCCAGGCTTATTTTTTAAGATATTTTTATTTTTTAAAGGTTTTGTTTATTTATTTTTAGAGAGAGGGGGAGGGAGGGAGAAAGTGAGGGAGAGAAACATCAATGTGTGATTCCTCTTGAGCACCCCCTACTGGGGACCTGACCCTCAACCCAGGCATGTGCCCAAACTGGGAATCGAACCACAACCCTTTGGCTCACAGGCCGGTGCTCAATCCACTGAGCCACACAGCCAGGGCCAGACTTATTTTTAAGGGGTACTCTTGAGTTATTAATAGATTAATTTAGGCTGGGTACATCTCTTTGCCACCCATCATATCATCAGCAATCATGACACTACCAGTTCATTTCCTGTTATATACTGTTAAGACCACTTTATTTCCATTATCTTATTTTAAACATTAGGAAGTTGGGTTTAGGAAAATGAAGTGATTTTCCTGAAATTTTCCAACTAGTAAATGTCAGAGCCTAGATTTGGACTATGGCAGTTTAAGTGTTCTAACTCATAGCTATTGCATATGCCACTTATATTATACATTATATGGATTATGCATATAAACATGTGCATAATATTATATGTACAAATGAATGGATTATGATATGTCTAGAGCTTTTGTCTGTTTCTTTCTGTAAGATTAAATCTCATTTTCAAATTTTAAATTACTTGCATTTTATTTGATATGCCTTAAAAATAAAACCCGCACATAATCCATTGACTATTTCAAACAATAAAGTACAAAGTGGGGGCTTCCGGCCAAGATGGAGGCGTAGGTGGAAGCACTGTGCCTCCTCTCACAACCAAGATTAAGGACAACAAATATTTATAAACAATAACACAGCCAGAACACAGAAAATTGCAATTCGGAAGTCCTCGGACATTCAACCCAACCAGTAAGAGGGGCGGAGTCCGCAGGCGGCAGAGAGATAAAGCAGCAGAAAAAAAAAACGAGGTGCTGCCAGGCTCGGGCGCGCCGGGCGGCGTAGGTGGCGCGGAGCTTGCAGACCCCAGACGCAGGGAGACGGGAGGAGACGAGCAGAGCACGCAAGGCACACAGGGCAGTTAGCCAACTGTGGACACATATTCGTGTGCAGATAAACTAGGCAAGACTGGGCAGTGAGACAGACCGCACAGCCCAGGACCCCAGTGACGGGAAATAAAGCCTAAAGGCACCTATTGGAAAGGTGCCGGGAGGGGCTCCCAACCTCACAGGAGAGGTCGCCGGGGAGACCCGCGGGGTCCCGGAGTGTGCATGGGCCCTCCCACCTGGGAACCAGCGTCAGAGGGGCCCGGTTTGCTTGTGGAGGGCAGCGGAGGGGAACCAAGCTCCGGAAAGCGCGAACAGACGCCATTGTTCCGTCTCTGACCCCGCCCCCACAGACAACGTCACAACTTGGCGACTAGGCTGCGCCGCCCTGGTGAACACCTACGGCTCCGCCCCTCATACGCAACAGGTGCCACCTGACCAAAATGCCGCAAACACAAGAAAAGCTCAGAGCTCCAGAGCCAATACTTTTAAGCAAGCAAGAAATAGCCGACTTAACA
>PVKM010032121.1:0-16536 GCA_004027735.1 Carollia perspicillata
GTGCTTTTGGGACATACTGGGAAATATTAGAGTATGGTTATATGTTGATATGGTTGATTCAGTAGAGGAGATATCATGATCCAGGAAAAAATGGAGACAGTTTCAGCAGAGGAATTATTGAACAAGCTAGGGTGTCAGGATTTAATACTCAAAGACAGGTTGACATTAGGAGTACACCTGCTAGAACACATAGTTTGAGGGTGGAAATGCATGTAGATGAATAACTGCAATGGGAAAAGGTGTGGAGAATTCCTTATTTCTTCTGTTTACTTGGTAAAAATTCATGACCAGAGAATGTGGTAGAGCAAGTACTTGAGATTTGAAAAGAGAAAGAACAAAATTTACCAGATGATCTCAAATCCTAACCTGAAAGATCTCAAGGAAATAGCTCTGATTATAGATCCTTTTCAAAAGAAGACTCTAGTAAGAGAGTTTCAAGGAGACTGATGTGAATTTGACCTTGAGTTCCAATTCTCTCGTTTTGTAGCTGTGTAAGATTTGGAAAATCAATTCACCTGTTTAGGCCTCTGTTTCTTTCTCTGTGGCTTGTAGGAATTAGACAAAATCTGGCCTTTCACATTTCTTTGACCACAAATTCTCCATAAGACATTTTGTAACATAATCCACTTAAGACATACTGATGCACACACACAGGCACTTGCAAAACCAAAGTTTAAAAAGCAATGTTTAGCCTCCCTATGCTGTATATGATGCGCTCTGAGGCTTTCCATTCTGTGCTAATCTCTTTTGTCCTAATGTATTTTAGTTTAGTTATTTGTTTGTTATTACATACGGCTAATCTGGCTGTGAAGTGGGTTTCACAGCCCACTATTGGGTTATGAGCCACAGTTTGAAAAGTAGTTTTAAAGACACTCCTTAAGTGCTTTCCAGTCTCTAATGATGAGATTCTGTGCACTGTTAGAGCATGAGGGATAAAAAAATCTTTATCACAGCAAGCATATTAAGAATATGTGATCAGAAACTGGAACTAGGCCATCGGCTGATTTTGTTGTTTTAAAAAATTAGTTACTAAGGTTTTAAGAGGGTGGTAATTAAATCCAAATTAGAAAAAAAAAATGGACATGCCTATCCTTAGTCCCTCCTTGAATTCTCCAATCTGTTTTCTCTTCCTACACTTGACTCACTTTATTCCTGGCATATAAATTTGCAACCTGTGTCATGGTCTAAGACCAATGCCAATTGAGGCACCTCCTTAACTAAATTGTAATAAGTAAATGTTTCTAAAGCAGTAAAACTATGTTCAGCATTGTGCTAGAAGTTGTATAGAAAAAAAATTTTAAGTGAATTCCTTCCAGAACATTACAATCCACTTAAAATCTTTAAATAAAAGCATAGACTTTTCATAGATAAACAAGAAACCAGGCACCTGATTGAAAGTCAGGTGCCAGAAAAAAATACTGACTATAAATGGGGAGACCATGTATCTCACTTTTCTGGGGACAGACTCAGTTTGCACCTGTTGTTCAGGTGTAATTGTTAGTAATACCACCTTTTCACCTTTAAAAGTTCTGGTTTGAACAATAATTTTTATAGTCATTGTATCTATAGATTAATATTCTTTATTTACTTTGGTTTGCTTGTTGGGGACAACAGCTCTGAAATCAACTGTTGTGTGTTCAGTTCCTCTGTTTGGCAGTTGGCCAAAGGAACTTGCTTCATGCTCAGAATCAATTCTTCATCTATGTTTCCAGCTGCTGAAATGCTGGAGTTCTAAGTTTATTAACTTGCCAACATTTTCATTCTCATGTCCCAGAGTTTACTTTTCCTTTCACAAGTGTGCTCAAACAAAACCTACTATCCGCATTACCTTGTATATGGGAGAGATAAATTATAATACTATTTAAAAGGATGGTAATAATAGCAAGAATAAAGTCTGGTAGGAGGAGTCAGCTCAGGCTCTCAGGGTCAGTCCTTTTACCTCTTAATTGTCTCTTTCAAAAGTGGATAATCTAGCCCCTAGAATGCAGCCAGAGATCATGTGGCCCTTAGATTGCCATACAGAAGCTGGGGCTATGACCTGAAGTGACTATGAATGAATTTATAGTCACTAACTGGGCAATTGCTACTTAGAATGATCCCTGGCCATTTATTCATTGATCTATCCAGTGTTGGCAAGCCAGGCAGGAGAGGTGGAACCAACTGCTGGCTGAACAGGAGGCGACAGGGAAGGTTGGCAGTTAGTGGTTGCCATTCGCTGCATTAGCTAGCATCACAAGTAAGCAAGGGAGATTAGAAGTTACCTAAACTTAGTCAGCACAAGGGTGTTTGAGTCTGTGATTTATCTGTATTCTTTATTGTGCTGAGATACCTCTTCCATACCTACACTGGCGCTACTAAGGTGGTATGTATGCATGTGTTTTATATGAGATGAATGATGAAAATATGTATTTAAGATCACCTTATTCTATTATGCATTACTTTAAGCTCTTAATCTTTTCTTCTCCTTAATGTCAGGAGTTACAGAAAGATGAAGCATCTGAATTTAGGTTCAGCAATATCAATTTACCATTAAGTGGAGGGAACCAGCCCAATCCACACACAAAAGTAAAAATAAACAAGAGAACCAACAAAGACAAGAAAGATTTTTAAAACAATCTGACATTTATTCTTTATATTGTGGATGAATACCGTGGTAGATTTTACCTGAGTAAGCCAAGGTGTAGACTGACAGAGGAGATATTAACTGGATCAAAATATATAGGCATTGCCAAGTGCAGAGTGCACAACTTGGATGAATCAAAGAGTAATAAATCCTTGAAAAACTATCTTTTAACATAGTCCTGCATGCTAGTAGTTTTGCCAATGATTGAGGGATTCTGAAGATATAATATTTTCTGTAAAAAGTAAACTGAGAAAATAAAGTTCTCTCTTATTTTGTGTTAATAAACTTAATAAGCTTTATTTTAAAGGCCCCAGGTGAGCAGAAGAGGTGTGTTGCATGATAGCTACTGGAAGTATGTATCAATGTCCATACTCCCAGAACCTGTGAGTGTAAGCTTATTTGGAAAAAAAAATCTTTACAGACATGATTAAGGATCTCAGAATGAAATCACCCTATATTATATGGGTGGGATCTAAATCTAGAGATGAGGAAAGACACAACAGAAAAACAGAGGGAGAATTGTTACAGACAGCAGAGGAAGCACACAGAGAAGAGAAGGCCAGGTGGACACATATGAGATGGAGTGATGAAGTCATTACCTAAGGATCTCCTGTAACCACCAGAAATTGGAAGAGTTGAGGAAGGATTATCCATTAGAGGCTTTGAAGAGAATGTGGCCCTGCCAACACCTTGATTTTGGACTTCTGATCTTCAGAACTATGATTGATTGCATTTCTATTTTCTTAAGCTATTGAATTTTGTTTTTTTTTTCATTTGAATGGCTGCAACATTAGGAAACTAGTACAGCAAGAGCAAAGTGAATTATTGTTTTAGTACTTTTCTCTCCCCTTTGATCCAACAATTAATTGCTATTGGGCACTGAGCTTCATTGTTTTCCAGAATAATCTTCTACAAGTAAAACTGAGATGTTGTTTTGTGAGATGAATGCTGGGTTAGGTAAAACTTCAGACTGAGAATATTCCGCTTGCTGCTTTCCTTGATGGGGGTGTGTAGATAACTTATCTACATTATTTCCATTAAAGGAGAACACAATAGCATGGCAGAAGATTGAAAGACCTCTTAGAACACTTTCTCTTATTTAAAATAATGTGAAAGGCTTTGTTAACAAGTGGACATTAATTAACTCAGAATTCATGTATCTATTGTGCATTTGTTTAGCATTATTCTTTTTAAGGTGGGAAGACAAACTTCCAGACTTCCAGAATTATCATTCATCCTTGTTAATGGCTTAAAATAAAGGAGGCCTAGAGATAATAGTTCATACAACTGATTTTTAGTCTACCCAAGTTCTTATAGTTAAAAATTTCTGGGGGATTGTAGCCTCCCAGGCAAGTAGTGAGGAGATAAAACACATTATTTCAATGCACCTATTGCATTCTTGAAAAACAACTAATCAATTAGTAAGGATTGGTGCTAACATATCTCCTAGTAAAATCAACCACAAGACTCATCATTTTGCTTAAGATTTTCTAATGGGAAATTTCCTGTGTTCTATTAATCTAATAATAAGGAAATTTATCTAAATATTAGCAGGGCAGCTGACCATGCCAGTACTTATGATCTCAAGTCACACTATGTTCAGTAAGACGTTCAGGGGAAGAAGAGCTGCCTGAACTGCCTGAGAGCCAGGGTTTTCCTGCCAATGGGTAGAGGAGCACATCTGGTACCTCTGATGTTCATCATGAGCCTCAGAAACTTAAAGAGAAACATGTCAATGAATATATGCTTTGCGAACCTTCTGATTCAACAACCATATTTCCAGGGCTAATGGTATTCATGGTGATGCATGCAGATTTATCTATGAGGATTTTCATCTCAGCTGATATCTATTAATAGCTGAAAAGTCATAGTTAATAATATTGCAATAATAAGTATGGTCCCAAATGAGCACTAGATATCATGGTGATCATTCCATAGGTATATAAATGTCTAATCACAGTGTTGTATATCTGAAGCCAGTATCATAATGCATATCAATTATAATTAAAAATAAATTTTAACAAATAGTTGAAACATCAAACAATTTAACATTCTGATACAGAGATTGATAATTGCCTGTTGAGGTCACAGAATAATCAATAATTTTATTTCTGAAAATGTTTTTCTTTTATTGTTGTTCAGGTACAGTTGCCTCCATTTTCCCCTCACCACTTCCCACCTCCCAGCCCACTCACACTCCCCACCCCTGATCCTACCTGCTTAGGCTTTGTCCTTACGTCCTTTGTACATATTCCTTGATGTTATCTCCTTTTCTTTCCCCCACTATCTCCCTCTCCCTCCCGTCTGGTTACTGTCAGTTTGTTCTTTATTTCAGTGTTTCTGGTGCTATTTTGCTTGCTTGTTTGTTTTGTTGATTAGGTTCCACTTATAGATGAGATAATATGGTATTTTTCTTTCACCACCTGGCTCATTTCACTTAGCATAATGCTGTCATGAAGGATAGGAACTCATTCTTTCTTCTACATAGTATTCCATTGTGTATATGTACCATAGTTTTTTGATCCCCTCATTTACTGATGAACACTTAGGTTGCTTCCAACAGTTGGGTATTGTGAATTGTGCTGCTTTGAACATTGGGGTGCATAGTTTATTTTGAATTTAAAATTACAAAGATCTGTACTTATTGATATATTGGATTGATTGCTATGTATGCCAACCTATGTGATTAGAATGCTGTAACTTTCAGTACTCACTCCCACCAACCTCTAGGGAGGAAGGAAAAGCTGGAGGTTAAATCAACTGTCAATACCTGATGATTGAATCAATGAATACTATGCAGAAAAGCCTCCATAAAACCCCAAAAGGACAGCATTCACAGAGCTTCCAAGTTAGTGGTGCTGAGATAGGAGCTGAGAGAGTGGTACCCACAGAGATAACATGGGAGCTCTCTTTGCTTTTTCTATACCTTGACTATGCCTCTCTTCCTTCTGCCTATTCCTGAGTTTTTTCTTTCCTAACAAATCAGTAATATAATGGGCAAAATATTTATCTGAGTTTTGGGACTCACTCTAGGAAATTAATCAAACTCAAGAAGGGTGTCTTGGAAACCTCTGATTTATAACCAGTCAAAAGTACAAATGACACCATCCTGGACTTGTGACTGACATTTGAAGTTGGTGGGGACAGTCTTGTAGGACTGAGCCCTCAACCTGTGGAATCTGATGTTATTTCCAGGTAGTGAGTATCAGAATTGAGTTAAGTTTTAAGTACTCAGCTGATGCCCTGAGAATTTCTTGTTAGTTTAGGGAACCTCTGTCCCCATACTGGAATTAGTACCAGAAGCTATTTACCAGGTTATGCATGATTGTCTGTCTGGCCAATTATATGTGGTGATGCATGTGTGGTTCTGCAAGAGGTAACATGTTCCACATCATAGACATAGGAAAGAGATATGGAATTCTTAATTCTTATTGAAAAGTCCTAAATCTCAACAAGGCTTCTTTTGTCTACCATACACCTTCTAGTATTTTGGAATTAATGCTCTGTAGGGCAAAATGTTAAGAAGGAATATATTTTGCTAATTTCAACTTCATAACATGTATGTTTGTTTGAGTTTTAATGTAGAAGATGCCTTGGGGAGGAAAAGCAAATAAAACTTGACCCTTTCCATGATTCATCCAACATAAATTGGAAAATTTATCAAGTTAAAAAACACAGACTTAAGAGGGAATTTTTCTCTGATGCAAAACCTTGAGGCACCACACTTTATCTTTAATCTGCTTTTGGGTAGGATTAAGTTAGAGATTGGATACAGAGGTAGAAACAGGAAGCCCTGGCAAGACTATACAGAAATTTCTGGAGGCCATGGAATGGAATTCAGTTAAAGTTCTACCAAGACTCTCAAAGATGTGGGAACCCAACTGACTTTTAGATTGCATGTTTTTAATTT
This sequence comes from Carollia perspicillata, assembly GCA_004027735.1. Taxonomy (NCBI): domain Eukaryota; kingdom Metazoa; phylum Chordata; class Mammalia; order Chiroptera; family Phyllostomidae; genus Carollia; species Carollia perspicillata. The sequence goes on from PVKM010032121.1 coordinate 6,534, forward strand.
TTAAATTATAAACATTTATGTATAATTCAGATGTGCTCATTTAAGGGAAAATATCTTGGCTTTAAGAACTCTAATATAGTTACACACATGGTCTAAATTTAGGCATATTGTGTAATTCTCCAGCACTTAACGTGCTTTCTTTGCTGTGGGTTTTTTTCTCCTATAGCTAAAGGTGAGTAAGGGACTTGGAAGAATAGAATGGAATCTCCCCACCTGTGCTCAAAATTACGTAAATGAGACTCCAAAAATGCCCTCGGTTCTTTTTATAAATAATTGTCTATATATAGAGGCTGGTGTTGGCTCAGGGCCATCCATCTTTGGTGTAAAAATTGCCTTGTGGGATAATTACTTAGTGTCCTGTTATTCCTCTTAATTGAGGGAAATCATCTCCCTCAAAGGTGATTCTCTGGGCACTTGATCACCCTCATATCAATAACCTCTGAATCTGGGTTTCCTAGCTTGCAGGGGAGGACTTCTCAGTTTTTACTGAAATCACATTTTGATCTGTCAAAGTGGATGGTACAAGGAAGTCAGTGGAGAGAAAATAAAATGTAGAATATAAAAACCAAGTATAAAATTCCTAAGACCCTTTTTTTCTAATTTTCCTTTTTGAATTATCACACAATAAAGCTGTCTTTGTTGTATAGTTTTGTGAATATTAGCACATGCATAGGTCCATGGACACATCACCACAATCAGGATACAGAAGAGTTCCATTACATTCCCTCCCCACAAAAATCTTCCCTCATTCCATACCTTTACAGTCAAATTCTACTCAGTGCTCTATTCTTCATTGCTATAGTCAGGTCCTTTTGAGAATGTTAATAAATGGAACTATATAGTATGAAACTGGCATTTTTTACCTGCATGTCTTTGAGATGAATTCAAATTGTTGTTAGTACTTATAACTCATTCTTTATTATTGCCGAGCAGTGTCCCATGGCAGGATGTACCACAGTTTATTTATTTGTTCACTCAGTAAAGGGCATTAGGTTTGTTTCCTGTTTTGGAATGTTACAAATAAAACTATTAGGAATACTCATGCATAGGATTCATGTGCATGAATGTACTTTTTAAAATTTTTTTCTGAATAAATACCAAGAAATAGAATTATTCACTTTGAGTTTTGAGAGAAAAATAAGTTTAAATATTTCCTTCCATTATCAAGTCCTCCCCATTTTTTTTCCTTTAGAAATTCTATTTTTGTTAATTTTTTACCTTTGTGCTCAATATGTCAAAACAAAGAATTGCAAAAGCAAGATAGGCTGGAAAATTTAGGCACAATCACAAATCACAATCACAATCACAAACCATAAAGAAATCACAGATACCACTGATTAACACAATTTACCAAGTTAACTACTATAGTGGGGAGTCAATAAGAAAAGAATGCTCATAATACAGAGTAAATAGTTTGTTTTCAAGAAAATGGTAGTTTTATTTTCAAGAAGAGAACATAGGCCTGATATTTTCAGTGTGGGGGAGAAAAGAATCTGTCATTAACTTACTAGAGGGAAATTTCTAGAATTTCTGTGGCTAGGAATCTTTAGGGTTACAGTAGAAAGAAGGGTTACTTTACTTAATGGTTTCAGGAACTTGATTTTTTAAAAGAGTAATAAAGGGATACATTAGTGACACTGTGCGGATTAGGTGTTTACTGAAGGTCTCTTGTTTATCATAGTTCTTATCCATAAAATGAGCTCAAAGTTCACTAAAAAGACAAAGTTTCATGGTTTGCTAATGCATTACAAACTCACAAATTATTGTGAGATATTTCTGTTCTGTGGCTCGACATTGAACAATGCAGTTCATCTATGAGTTAAACATTGTGGAAAATCTCCACTTTAAAAAAATTCCTATTTATAGATTTAAATATTTTAAACTTTTTTCTACAATCCTACCCTCAAATGACCTTTTGTTTCTTTTTCTTTTGAGTATCCCCAAAATGAAAATGATAGATTTTTCTAAAAAGACCATTCCATTTAATTCATTGAATGGTTGGCTTTCTTCTGTCCTTATAAAATGAAGAGCTTATGCCAGGCATAGGAAACTGATAGGTGGCCACTCCCATGGAATAATTTGAAGGACAAATCAAAGCCCACCTGCTGAAAAATATTTCCCCTACATCTGTGCCACATTTGATATTTGAGAACTTTTCAACGTTCTTTGAATTAAGATACTGTCTCCAGTTAGCCCCTGCCAAAATATACATAAATTCTTTGGCACATCATCTTGGAGACAGTAGAGCCTCATGGTTAAGAAGGTGAACTGTAAAGTCAAGAGCTCAATGAATGTAACTGTATTGTAACTAGTATTATTATTATCATCATCATTATTTCACCAATTAGTACTAATCTCAAGATAAAAATCAGCACAAAAGAGTTGGGGAGAAGGGATAATATTTCATTAGTGCAATTAGTGTCTTTCATTGATCATTCTGCTGTCTAATATGTATCCCCCAACTCTTTTGAAATCTAATGTGTTACCATGACAGTCCTTAGTAAGGACTACATAGATTTCATTCCATTGGATAGAGGAGATGTGGTACATAGTATATATGGAATACTGAGTAGCATTACTCAGCCATGAGAAGAGATAAAATACTGCCAGTTATGACAATACAGGTGACTTTGAGAATGTTATGCTAATGTCATGAAAATAAGTCAGTAAGCAAAAGCTAAGAACCATATGATTTCACTCACATGTGGAATATAAAACCAAAACTCATAGACACAGACAATAGTGTGGTGATTACTAGAGGGGAAGGGTTGGAAGAGGTAGCAAAAGGTAAAAGGGGCCAAATACATGGTGACAAAAGATGATTTGATTGTAGGTGGTAGGCACACTATGCAATACACAGACTGTAGATCACAGAAATGTACACTTGAAACCTATATGATCTTATTAACCATATCACCTCAATAAATTTAAGAAAAGAAAACTTACTGGACTCATCAGTAATCTATTTTTCATTAGTGATTGATTGCCAGGTATTTCATAGTAATCATAGCAAAGGTTTCCATATCTATGTGACTAAATTAATGAATTAATTAATTGTTTTTCTTTATGAACTCCCACCTACCATGACCTTGTGTAATTGTAGAAGAGTTTGTTCGAATAAGACTTATCCATTTATCTGTCTTATCCACTTTTTGTGAAGTAAATTGTTCTTATGGAGATTGCAGTCACCCTCAATGTCCTTTTTAACCTTTATGGAGGTACACTAACATAGCTCAATGTTGGTTATGAGGTCAGAGCTTGTCAGAAAATAAACTGCAAGAAAAATAGGATCATTGGGACCTAGACATTAGGCAACTGAGCTCGTGATCTCATTTTATTTTTTGCTGATTTTTTGTTTCATTTTTTTTATTAATGCTCAAATACAATTATGTCCATTTTCCCACCACCAATTTCCCCCATGCCACCCACCTGAACCTCCCACCCTCAATCCTACCTCCCTTTGGCTTTGTCCATGTGTCCTTTATACATGTTCATTGGCCACCCTTTCCTTTCTTTCCCCCATTATTTCCCTCTCCCTCCCCTCTGGTTACTCTCAGTTTGTTCTTAATTTCAATGTTTCTTGTTATATTTTACTTGCTTGTTTGTTTTGTTAATTAGGTTCTACTTATAGGTGAGATCATATGGTATTTGTCTTTCACTGCCTAGCTTATTTCACTTAGCACAATGCTCTCCAGTTCCAACCATGCTGTTGTGAAGGGTAGGAGCTTCTTCATTCTCTCTGCTGTGTAGTATTCCATTGTGTAAACATACCATAGTTTTTGACCCACTCATTTACTGATGGGCACTTAGGCTGTTTCCAGCACTTGATTATTGTAAATTGTGCTGCTATGAACATTGGGTGCATAGATTCTTTTGAATTATCGTTTCTGGATTCTTAGGATATAATCCCACCAGCGCAATTGCTGAATCAAAAGGCAATTCCATTTTCAGCTTTTTGAGGAAATTCCATACTGATTTCCACAATGACTGGACCAGTCTGTATTCCCACCAACAATGCACTAGGGTTCCCATTTCTCCACAACCTCATGAGCACTTATTGTTTGTTGATTTGTTTGTGTTGGCCATTCTGACTGGTATGAAGTGGTATCTCATTGTGGTTTTAATTTGCATCTCTCTGATGGCTAGTGATTCTGAGCATCCTTTCATATGTCTCTGGGCCCTCTGTCTGTCCTCCTTGGAGAAGTGTCTGTTCAGATCCTTTGCCATTTTTTTAAATTGGATTGTTTGTCTTCCTGCTGTGCAGTCATGTGTGTTCTTTATATACTTTAGAGATTAAACCCTTGTCTGAGATATCATTGGCAAAATTATTTTCTCATGCAGTTGGTTCCCTTTTCATTTTGCTGCTGTTTTCTGTAGCTGTGCAGAAGCTTTTTATTTTGATGAAGTCTCATTTGTTTTTTCTTTCCTTTATGTCCCTTGCTCTAGGGGGGACATATCAGTGAAGATATTGCTGAGTGGAATATCTGAGATTCTCCTGCCTATGTTCTCCTCTAGGACTTTTATGGTATCAAAAACTTATATTTAAGTCTTTTATCCATCTCGAGTTTTTTGTGTGGGTGCAAGTTGGTGGACAACTTTCTTTTTCTTCCATGTAGCTGTCCAGATGTCCCAACATCATTTGTTGAAGAGACTATTTTTACTCCCTTTTATGCTTTTTTCTCCTTTGTCAAATATTCATTGATCATTGACTTTGGTCTATTTTTGAGTTCTCTATTCTGTCCCATTGATCTATGTGTCTGTTCTTATGCCAGTGCCAGACTGTTTTGATTAAAGTGGACTTGTAATATAGTTTGATGAAAGGTATGGTGATTACTTCTACTTTGTTCTTCTTTCTCAAAATTGCTGAAGCTGTTTGGGGTCATTTATGGTTCCATATAAATTTTTTAAATGTTCTATATCTGTAAAATATATCATTGGTGTTTTAATAGGGATTGTGTTGAATCTAAAAATTACTTTGGATAATATGGACATTTTGTTGATGTTAATTCTTCCAATCTGTAAACACGATATATGCTTCCATTTGTTTGTGTCTTCCTTAATTTCTTTCTTTAGTGTTGTGTAGTTTTCAGAGTATAGGATTTTTACCTCCTTGGTTAGGTTTATTTCTAGGTACTTTATTTTTCTTGTTGCTATAGAAAATGGAAGTTTTTTTCTGACTTTTGTTTCTGATATTTCATTGTTGGTATACAAAAATGCTTTCAATTTCTAAATATTGCCTTTGTAGCCCACTGTTTGGCCAAATTCACTTATTAGGGTCATAGTTTTTTCATGGAGTATACAGGGTTTTCTATGTACACTATCATGTCATCCGCAAGCAATGACAGTTCTACTTTCTTCTTTACAGTTTGAATGTCTTTTATTTCTTCTTATCTGATTGCTGTGGCTAGGACTTCCAATACTATGTTGAATATAAGTGGTGAAACAGACATCTTTGTCTTGTTCCTAATCTTAGTGGGAAAGTTTCTATTTTTTTGTCCATTGGGTATGATGTTGGCTGTAGGTTTTTCATATATGGGCTTTATTATGTTGAGGTATGCTCCCTCTGCTCCCACTATGCTGAGCATTTTTGTCATAAATGGGTACTGCACCTTATCAAATGGTTTTTGCGCATCTATTGATATGATCAATATGACTTTTATCTTTCGTTTTTGTAATGTATTATGTTTATTGATTTGCAAATATTGTTCTAACCTTGCACCCCTGGGATGAATCCACTTGATCATGGTATATGGTCTTTTTTATATATTGCTGGATGTGGTTTTCTAGTTCTTTGTTGAGGATTTGAGTGTCTATGTTCATCAGCAATATTGGCCTGTGGTTTTCTTGCTTTGTTGTATCCTTGTCTAGTTTAGGGATTAGGATGATGATGGCTTCATAAAAAGAGTTTGGGAGTTTACCCACTTGTTGCATTTTTGTAATAGTCTGTGAAGGATATGGGTTAGCTCTTCCTTTAATGTTTTGTAAAATTCTCCTGTGAAATTGTCCAGTCCATGGCTTTTGTGTGATGGGAGTTTTTAGATTACTGCTTCAATTTTGTCAGCTATTTCAGTCTGTTCAGGATTTCTGCTTCTTCTTTCAGTTTTGGATGATTATATTTTTCTAGAAATTTATCCATTTCACCTTAGTTTTCAAATTTGTTGGCATATAGTTCTTCATAATAATTCCTTACCATCCTTTGTATTTCTGTGGTATCAGTTGTAATCTCCTCTTTCATTTCTGATTTTGCTTATTTGGGTCCTCTCCATTTTTTTCTTGATGAGTCTGCTTAAAGGTTTGTTGATTTTGTTTGTCTTCTCAAAGAACTAGCTCTTGAATTTATTGATCCTTAGAATTATTCTTTTAGTTTCTATGTCATTGAACTCTGCTCTGATCTTTGTTATTTCCTACCTTCTACCTAAACTGGGCTGTCTTTGTTGTTGTTCCTCCAGTTCTTGTAGCTGTAGGGTTAGAAATATTTATATCTTTTTCAGTAGGCCCATACTACTATGAACTTCCCTCTCAGGACTGTCTTCACTGTGTCCCATAAGTTTAAACTATTGTGAGTTCATTTTCATTTGTTTCCAGAATTTTTTTGATTTCTTCCTTGATTTCATTTTTAACCCATTTGTTATATTAATTGCATGCTGTTCAGTCTCCATGAGTTTGAAAGTTTTTGAGTTTTTTCCTTGAGGATGCTTTCTAGTTTTAGGCCCGTGTATTCTGAGAAGATTTTTTATATGATTTAAATTTTCTTGAATTTGTTGAGGCTTGTTTTGTGTCCTAGCATTTGGTCTATCTTTGAAAATGCTCCATGTGCATTTGAAAGGTACATGTACTTCGCTTCTTTCGGATGAAAGTTTATATATATATATATATATATATATATATATATATATATATATATATAATCTGTTAAGTTCATTAGATCTAGGGCATTGTTTAATGCTTCAATGTCCCTGTTCATATTTTGTTTGGAAGACCTACCCATTTTTGATAGTGGGGTGTTAAAATCTCCTAGTATGAGTATGTTGCTGTCTATATGTTTCTTGAAGTCCTCCAAGATTTCCCTTATATATTTGGGTGCTCCTATGTTGGCTGCATAAATGTTTATAGTGTTTATGTCTTCTTGATGGATTCTTCCCTTGAATATTGTGAAGTGTCCTTCTGGGTCTCTTTTTATGGCCTTTGATTTGAAGTCTATTTTGCCAGATGTAAGTAGTGTTCCTCCAGTTTTTTTTTTCCTGTCTGTTTGCTTGGAATATTTTTTTCCAACTCTTCACTTTCAGTCTGTGTAGTTCTTTTGTTCTGAGGTAGGTCTCTTGTAGGCAGCATATGTGAGGGTTCTGTTTTCTTATCCATTCAGCTACCCTATGTCTTTTTACAGGAACACTTAAACCACTTACATTTAAGGTTATTATTGATAGATACTTATTCATTGCCATTTTACTCCATTTGTGCCTTTGTTCCTTTCTTGATCACTGTTTTTCTTCCTCTTCTTAAAGCAGTCCCTTTAGCATCTCTTGCAGTGCTGGTTTGGTGGAGGTGTATTCTTTTAGCCTTCTTTTGTCTGGGAAGCTCCTTATTTGGCCTTCCATTTTAATTGAGAGCCTTGCTAGATAGAGTAGCCTTGGTTACAGGCCTTTGCTTTTCATTACTTGAAATATTTTTTGCCCTTCCCTTCTGGCTTGGAACATTTCCATGGAGAAGTCAGCTGCTACCCTTATTGGGGCTCCCTTGTATGTTACTTCCTGTTTTTTCCTTGCTGCCTTTAAGATTCTCTCTTCATCTTTAAATTTTGCCATTGTAATTATGATGTGCCTTGCAGTGGGCCTCTTTAGTTTCTTCTTGATTGGGACCCTCTCTGCTTTCTGGACTTGTGTGGGGTTTTTCTTTTCTCATCAAATTAAGGAAGTTTTCCATCATTACTTTTCCAAACAGATTTTCCATCCATGGCTCCTCTTCTCTTTCTGGTCTCCTTATTATATAAATATTATTATGTATCATGTTGTCCCATGGGTCCCTTAGTCCCTCTTTTTTATTTCTCAGTCTTTTTTCTTTTTTTGTTCTTTTTGGGAGTTTTTTCTACCTTGTCATCCAGCTTGCTTATTCAATCCTCTGTTTCATCTAGCTTGTTTTTGATTGTCTCTACTGTGTTCTTCAATTCAGAAATTGTATTCTTCATTTCTTCTTGGTCCTTGTTGATTGTTTCTATGTCCTTTTTTATGCTGATATAGTTTTTCAGTAAGTTCCTCATAGTTTCCCTGTAGTTTTTGGTAATTTGCACTGAGCTCATTGAGCTTCCTAATAACCATTGTTTTGTACTCAATGTCTGATAGTTGACTTGCCTCTATTTCATTTAACATCCTTTCTGAGGATTCCTCCTTTCTTTTTGATTGGGGTTTGTTTCTTGGTCTTCCCATTATTTGTAGGACTCTTCTTGTTTGCTTCTGCTTCTTAAATTGATCTGTTTTGACTCCCTGATTTGTGGTGTGAACTTCTATGGTAGGAGTGCTGAGATTCATTGGTGCAGTCTTTTTGATAACCTGAACTTGATGCTCTTGAGATGTCCTTTATGCCTTTTATGCTGGTTCTTTGGATGTAATGGGGTTTTGATTGTTGTTGGGTCTTTTTTGGTGGGTACTTACTTCCAGCTGGTTGAGTGAGGGTCACTTCACCCACTATGTCTTGTATGCTGCTGTGCAGGTACTCCCAGAATAAAAGTATAAAGCCCAGGAAACAAACCTACACACACCAATACAATGCCCCCCCCAATCCACTATCAATTATCAATAGCAAATGAACCAATATTAATAAGGGTTTAATGAGATTAAGACTATTATATGAAAAAAGAGTAGATATGAGATGATCTACTGAAGGAAAAATGATTTTGAGAGTGTATAGAGAGGACCACTAATAAGAGCTGGCAGTTGGAGCAATGGAAAGAGAGAAGGTAAAATTTACCTCAAGAATATAAAAGGGAATGAAGAATGTGGAATGGAGTATGAGAAGGAAAGCTTATGATATTAGGTTTAAACATTAATTAAGATAATATAAATAAAATAAAGTGAGAGGGTGAAAGAAAAATGAAGGAAAACTAATAAATAGTTAATAAAAATATAGGAGCTAAATTGTAGAAAATGATCCACCACAGTCCTATCAACAACAAGTGAACTAAAATTAATATACATAGTATGGGAATAAGAGATAAAAAAGGAACAAAGAAAAGTCTAAGAGATGTTTACAGGAATGGGAAGTGATTTTGAAATGACAGCGGGAGAGGGAATACTAAGAGTGAGGGACGAAAACCAGGCTAAGAGAGGGGAAAATTAAAATTTGGGATGTAAGGGAAAAGAAAAAACAAAAAATGAGGACAAAGAAAAATAAGAGATCAGGATGAAAGAGAAATAGAAGAAAGACAAAAAACAAAAAATAGGCAAGGATGGCAAAATTAAAACTTGAGATGAAAAAAAAAAGAGTAGGAGAGGGGACCAGTAAAATTTGATATTTGAAATACAGAATTAGTGAAGCTCTAGAGATAAAATTGAAAAAAACAATGCAACAACAACTACCCTACCATACAACCAACTAGCAGAGATTGTTAAAGGTGGAGACAGAACATGGGTATTTTAAGAGCAGGGCAAAAGGGTCTGAAATGACCCATGACAAGAAAATTGGTTTGTGTCTGGACACGGGAGAGATAGTAAGAGTGCAGAATGGAAAGAAGTTGTAGGCAGAGAGAAAACAAAATTTGAAATGAAAATAATGAGGACTTCCAGCCAAGATGGAGGCATAGGTAGAAATACTGTGCCTCCCTGCACAACCAAAATAAGGACAACAAAATTTAGAAACAAAAAAACAACCAGTACCAACAGAAAATTGAACTGTATGGAAGTCCGACAACCAAGGAGTTCAAGTAGACACATTCATCCAGACTGGTAGGAGGGGTGGAGTCAGGTGGCTAGGCTGAGAGGGGTCACAGCAAAAAAAGCTCTGTCTGGCAGAC